>OU015503.1:18232816-18270316 GCA_907164885.2 Dolomedes plantarius | reverse complement strand
TCATTAAGCAGGCATGTGAAGTATCGGAACTCAATAACATCCCCAGATATGAGTGTCCGAAAGTTTATGAGATTCCGAATGTCCGTATAGTGTCAAAATTCTTGAAGAGCACTCGAAACACTCTGAAATTATGTCTTTTTAACGTCAAAAACCCACTTTACAAGAACTTTATGGGCCACTTATCCTATGCCCAGTTCAACAGGTCTCAGCACTAGCAAGCGCGGAATTTATCAGTCCCCGGGAAACTTAAGTGGACACTTGAACTCCACGAATGTAAAATCGCCCAGTTAAAAATTTAGTAGTTTAGGCCCTCTGGCGAAAATACCGCAAAACACCCATTTAATTTTGCATGAACGCAAGACTTTTCCTTCTCTTCTTCGTTGCTAACTCTTGTCGCTATCGGACATGCTGTCCGCTCGCTCTTCGTTTCTAACTCTTGTAACTGTCGGACCTGCGGTCCGCGCCTGTTTGTAATCGGCGTCCCGTCCTGGCAAAGGCGCCGGACATGTCATGTGGCCGCTGCAACCTTCGCGATCCTTCTGATTGAATAAAAGTGATTTACTGGATATCGTCTAAAATCTGTGTTCCCTTCTCTGGATCCATGTGTTTATCTCCTAAATGAATAAAAGTGTTTTCCTGAAACACACTCAGCCCGACTGCATCTCTCCAATTTGTGCGCAGAGATTTACTAGATGATTCACTCCTCGTGCCCGACTGCATCTAAATTTTCCAAATGTGATTATTATCACATATATATATATATATACATATATGCATGCATATATATACATACACACACAAACATATATATATACAGTGGACGCTCGTTAATTCGAACTCAAAGGTTCTCAGAAAAAAGTTCGAATTATCCGATGCTAAGAGAAAATATATAACTTTAAATGTGTATCACTGAAGAAGAAATTCTCCTAGTATATATAACCCCAGAAAATATATTATACTATGTTATCTAAAGTTAAACGTATTAAAAAGCAATACAGACTGACCTTCATCATAAAATGAAGCAGAAGATATGCAGTATAAAGTAAACTTTTATTAAAAATATGAATTACACTTTGGGGAAAAACTGTAAAATGGATGATTGGTTCTGTTTATGATGCCTACATTGTTCAGCCAGCTTCTCGATTTGAAGTAAACATTTCAATTCATTTCCAGAGGAAGGTTCCATCTGAATAAATGCTTTCAGAGTTTTAATAGAGTCCATTATGGCTTTTTCCATTATGGCCGCATTAAAAATATCTTGCGGCAGGTTAAGTAGAGAAAAGCCCTGGCAGTTTCCTACCGAAATTTGTGCATACGTCTTCGTTTGCATCAGAGCTTTGGCTACATACAGTTTGATAAGAAATATTGTGCCTTGGCTTAAATCGAGAAAGCCATCCATCACTGCATTTAAAATCTTCAATACTCATTCGACTTGCCAATTCATCAGCCTTCGTCAGCACTAGGGGTCCATTTATCGGAAAATTTCGAGATCCAACATCCTGGAATCATAGCAGTAGAGCTTTTTCTAGAACTTCTGGGGACGCATTTCCCATGCGTTTCCTTCCTCTAGCAAATTTTGATTTTTCCCATGAATGTAAAATTGACTCCTTGTTTTCCAAATTAGTTGACAAGGCATTTTTTTTATTCCATAGTCAGCTGCTAACTTTGTTTTACATTCGCCATTCTCTACTTTCTTTAAAATTTCTACCTATGTCTCCAAAGTTAGGGTTTTGTACTTTCCACGTGTAGACATTCTGAATTTTTACACGTTCACACCACACAATGAGGAAGAAAATCTAGACCACATTAACTTGTCTGCACTGTAGTTATAACTGACGCAGCTCCCTAAAATCTGCAGTAAACACTAGCTTTTCTGAAATACTAAGAAAATCGATCAAAATAAAGGAAATTTGCTTTTTCGGTTTAGCACTAATAAGAAGAACAATAGATACTAACATTTAGCGGACATGCAATAGTCTAGGAATGCAGGCATGTGCCTCTTTACACAGAAAAGAAATTTTGACACACACAAAATAATAAATACAGTGTGTATTTTCTCTATTAAACGAGGAAAAAAAATTTTTTATCAAATTTTTAGTTCGAATTAACCGAAGTGATAAAAATTTAGTTAGAATTAATGAGATATTTTTAACATTAACTCAAATACAAGTTTTTGGGGGACTTTGGATTAGTTCGAATTAACCGAAAGTTCGAATTAACGAGCGTCCATTGTATATACAAATACATATTTATTTATATATATATATAAATATATATATATACATATATATGTATGTATATATATGTATATTTATATATAGTATATATAATATATATATATATATATATATATATATATATATATATATATCTGCGCTATTCCAAAAATAAGTGGGAATAGAAAGAACCAGTGATTGTGCTGGGATTTGAAACAGGGACCTCACGCTCCGTAGTCCGATGCGATAACCATTCAGCCACAGAGGCCTTGAGAAAAAGCTCTTATGTAGGGGGCATAATGCTTTTTCGTTACGTGACGATTCCTGCCAGTTCACTCTACTGTAAGCCGCGTAAAAGAACTTTGTTCCAAAAACTCTCAAAAGTTACAAGATATTGATTTGTTATGTTTCCGCATCTATCGTTTTCCCGCATTTATAGTTCATTTCAATCGGTTCCTTGAAAAACGATAGATCGAGATTCCACTGTATATATTATATATATAAATATACACATATATATATATATATATATATATATATATATATATATATATATATGTATATGTGTATATATATGTATATATATGCATGTATATATGTATATATGTATATATATATATATATGTATATGTGTATATATGTATATATATGCATGAATATATGTATATATATATATATATATATATATATATATATATATATATATATAATCTTTGCTTTAATTGTTTTATCAAATACAAATTGCACATAAATTACTATTTCTTGCACAAAAAGCACAATGCATTGAAAATTGATCATATAAGAAGCTGTGATTAATTATTGTAATAAACAGACATAATTTATCTGGAATGAATGAATGAATTGGATTTATGAAAGATTCAAACTGAAGTCTTATATATTTCTGTATCTTTAAATTAATGTAAAATATAGATGATACTCAGTAGATACATCTGATAAAAGCAGTACCGCATTTAATTCCTGCAGTTACACAGCATGAATGCCGGTTACATAATATACATCACTTTTATTTCTCATAATGTATTTCTCTTGGATTTTTGAAATGTTTGACGTTCTTAAAACCTTACATAAATATTTCATAACATATAACAATTTTTTACGTTACCACTCATTTATGTTATAAAAACAAATCTCAGACACGATTTCTTTGGCTTAGATATAAATTTAAAAGAAAAAGCAATAAGTTTGCCGCATCGAAATTTTTAAATTTTGCGTTTTTCCAAATCTTTACTTGAGAACATGTTGTATAGTTGCCTCAAAATAATTTTTACTTATTTTTGCTTACTCTAGAAAAATTTCTTCTATAATCAACGGCAAAAAGTTGGAGATAAAAAAAATGAAAGAAACACAAAAATTGGAACTTTACAAGGTATGTAAATTTAAAAAAAAAAGCACAGATGCTTTTCAACATGTTTGATAAATATTTATTTTGAATCGTCCGAGAAATACATTTTTCCGCAGAAATTAGCTATATCATTTCTTTTTATTAAAAACCCATCAATTCTATAGAAAACAATTTACTGAATAAAGAAAAAGAAACAAAATTAATTGAAATGTCAAGTTTAATCCTCTAAAACGCAGTTATCTCCTAAATGCTAATGAATTTCCTTTGTTTCAAAAGCTTGAAAAGCTTTTTTCACAAGTAGCTCATTATAGTTAAAATTAATCACCTGTCGATTTTAAATTTTAGTTATTATTTGTTATGAGTGAAAAGATTGTTTTCCTTTGCAATATACCTTGGTGTGCTGTTCAAACAAATCTCTGTTTGGATACTATGCTGTAACATTAACACTATAACAACGAGGTTTTTAATTTGGACGACAAATGTTGTTATTATTATTATTATTATTACTATTATTATTATTTATTATAGTCATTATTACAGTCGACGCCCGTTATAACAAATCATGAGCCCCAAAGATAAAATTCGTTATAACGAATGCTCGCTATATCGAAATTTTAAAATTCACATCTCATTAAAAGGTATTTTTTTTTTACTGGTTGCACCGGTTGTTGCATTTGAACGGTCACTATATAATGGCCGGATTTTAAGGAAAAGTATTTATGTTTCGAACTGTATTCTTTAATGAACTGATCCTAAAGCAAATGTTTGTTGCTTTTTTGGAAAGCTGATTTTTATTTTTCTCGTATTGCAATCAAAACTGTTGTGGACACAAAATCGAGAACTGCTTGGGCCGTTGCATCCTAATCGCACAAAACTTCGACCATCGTTTCCAAGAATCGAACCTCGTGATGAACATTGCCTATTTGACTGACATCCTTGAAAGAGAGAGATCGATGGTTTGAAATGCAGCCACCCACGTCCAATTTACAAGTCCCCTTCTTCCTGAGAATGAACAAAGGCTTTCCTAAACAACGGTATACAAAACATTATCTGCGTGAGAACTTATCAAAGAACTTATTCGAGGCTCTAAGGCAGGGATAATCAAACTGCTGCTCGCCAAACTTTTATGTGCGGCCTGAAACACCCACTGTCGTGATCAAACAGGTGCTTTTGTAAACACAATTTTGACATGAGGGCCCTAAAAGTACAAAACTGTGACACCTGCTGCCCACGTTGCTGGCATCAACGTATTTTTGTGAATCATCCCATTCCAAAATGAAAATACAAACAACGTGTACAGAAATAGACTTGCTGATTCTTACTTTGACGACGCATTGAGAGAAGCACGTTGCAAGTGTGAACCGGATTTGTGTGAAATGGTCAAAAGTTTGCCAAAACCATAAAAAAAAAATCACACCCATTTTTCAATAAATGTTTGATTACATATAGGTTTTGAGTTCAGACCTGCCAACCTTAGTAAGAGCAAAATCCTGCAATATTCTACTGTGCATGAAATAATCGACATAACGACGTAACACAAAACAGTATAGTAAAAAATTATAATAAAACAATTATAATGTATACTTATTTATAGTTTATAGGATATCTTTAATTATATTACATAGTTAAAAATATTTCCTTATTGTTCAGCTCATCTTGAAATTATAATATTAAACAAAATTTATATATTTGAAATTTGTAATCGTACATTTTAATGTACATCATATTTACACTAGCAGGGAACCCAGCAGTCTATATATTGAGTAATTCTATTTCTTTATAATGTTCGTTTTAATGAATTGCAGAAAATCTTGGAATTTTTGTAACATTTACTGTAGCTGATTTTGCTCTTTTTAAAAATTCATTATCAAATTGTTCTTCATAACAGTGTCCTTGTCGGTTCGATTTGCATATTAGCAAATTTTCTAAGGTTTCCCTTGACATAGATGACCTGAACTGAGTGGGTATTTTTGTTATGTAACTAAAAATCCTCTCACAAACTGCATTACTGTGAGGGATTGTTAAAACCAGTGTTAATTGTTTACGTTTCGGAATCCGGTAATAATAGTGTCCTTTCCGGAAACGCGGAAGATGCATTTAAAATCCGGCATTAAATCCGGAAAGTTGGCAGGTCTGTGAGTTTTATTTTTTACATTATTATACTGTGAGGCATGGTGTTCTATGCTGCAACCCGCGTAACGTGGCAAATATATGCATGTGGCTCGAGAGTACAAAACGTTTAGTATGGCTGGTCTAAGGGCTTATTCAAAATAGAGATGGGTAAATCAGCTCAGAACCATTCGCTCTGAACGGCTCTTTGAAATGAACGACTGATCCGGATCTCAGTATCTCGGATCTGACGGCTCCCACTTCGTTCACCGGAACCGGAAAGACCGATGTAGATCGTCGCCGACTGTACACAGATCTTTAAGACCCGGCTCACTTAGATTCGAAACTTTTTGAAGATACAGGTCTTTCAAAAAGAGCCGCCTCTTTTTGAAGACTTTTCAAAATGAACGGCTCTTTTTGAAGATCTGTTTTCAAAATGACCTGGTTCTCTGAAAGACCGACTTCGGATGTGCTATAGATCTGTTATAGATCTCGTTAGCGAACGACCAGGATCCGGGTCTTTGGAGAAACGTTCGGGCAGCGGTGATTGATTTGCTGGCCAGCTGCTGAGTAACGGGGGGAATAAGTCAACGGGTAAATAAGCAGTCTATTGTAATGAATTACGTTTTCAGACTTGCGGTTGATACAACGATTGATGTAGAGTGGAAAATACAAATTCATCCATTTAATAATATCTAGTAACGGATGTATGTATATACTATGTTTCAGCATCACTCTGGAACGCCTGGAGCAATTTCAAAAAAACTTGGCACACTTATGACTTATAATATGGGAATAATTTCTGGGGGGAGGGGGTTGACACCCCTAGCACCCCTAGGGGGGAGGGGGCCATGTAAAACTAAACGAAAACGACTGATATTAGTGTCGAATCCATAGTTTTCGGGATCGCTGAAATAAATAGTGACACTCTCGAAGCCGTTTAAGGGCAAGTTCAGCCCCCCTCCAAAAATAAGAATTGGGGGGGGGGAGGGGGGAAAGGATAAAAAATAAAATGTCCAAAATGACCAAGAGTGGTGTCTAATCAATAGTTTTCGGGGTCACTGAGATGATTAGTGACACTCACGATTCCGTTTGAGGGCAAGTTCAGCCCCCATCAGCATTGGGGGGGATGGGGAAAAGGATGAAAAATAAAATGTCGAAAATGACCGAGAGTGGTGTCTAATCAATAGTTTTCGGGGTCGCTGAGATGATTAGTGACACTTACGATTCCGTTATAGGGCAAGTTCAGTGACCATCAGCACTGGGGGGAGGGAGGAGGGAGAAATAAAATGACTTCGATTTTGGACTAAAGGTAGAATTTATTCCTTTTCCTGTCTAATAAAAAATGGAGATAAATAAATACCCGAAACAGTTGGGTAAACAGCTAGTTACAAATAAAATCAAAATGAAACATTACTGCCAGCCAATCAAACATAATGAAATATTCTCCAAAATTTATAGAAGATTAAGTTGAAGAAAATGTTAATCTATATATATAAAACAGTTCCGTAACTGACTCATTCATTCACTGACTGACTGACTGACATACAACGCACATACCAAACCGCTGGACCTAAAGGTCTGAAATTTTGCATGGCGATTCTTCTAATAGTGTAAGGGTGCACTAAGAAAGATTTTTCAAAAATTCTTCTTAGATTTTTTTAAATTAAATTTTTAAGCTGTTTTTTAAACTTTTTATACGTTTGCATTTAAAATAATACATTGAGGGTTATAAATTTTATATCACGAGAAAGATCATAAAATCTCCTTCAAAATGAAATTTTTTTCGAATTTTTACCTCCATTTCCTGATTTTTGGTGAATTTTTAAAGATTAATTTTTAGAATTTAATTTATTAAATGCTGATCACGTAATTTCTTTTTCTGGTACTTTCAATAAATTTATCGTCACGTGCGTAACAACTAAATAGACAAAAAAACTATTTTTTCTCTTTCTAATGCAGCAGACGATTGGATATTATACCAAAAAAAATGCATATCCCTTACGATTTTTTTATAAATATATATATATAGATAGATATATATTTTACATCAATTGTATACATTGATTATCGCATTTATTATAAATATATAAATTTATTTTTTGGCATAAATTGCATACGTTGACCGTTGTATTTAATTTGAATGTACTCCGTAGCGAAGCGCGGGTTTTCAGCTAGTCTAATATATAAAAATGAATGTTTGTCTCTCTGTAATTGTATAGAAATCCACAGTTTAGGAGCAACGATCGTGAAATTTTACATACAGGCGTCTTTAAAAACAGCCGAGGGTCTGAAGAACTTCAAAAATCGAAATTAATTACCGTTGATTTTTAATTAATAAAAAACCAACAATTTCAAACTAAATGTAATCTGTTACACTTTGTGGAATCACCCCTCTGAATATCGTGTCCACATTAGGGTTAGCTGGCTAACAGCGAGCGAAAAGATAAAAATAAATAAAATCAAAAAGTTTCAAGTTATATATTAAACTAGAATAATAAATGAAAATAATAATCTTTCAAGTCAGATTTTATACTCTAAAATAGATCGGATCCAACGGCATATTGACACTATCACACGCGATGGAAAATTCGAATCAACCACGCTAAGTGTCACGAGATCTTTTTTAATCGCTACTGCAACCCCCCCCCCCCCGCTTATGTCTTTGTGTCTATTGAAGAGTTAAAGACTAAGCTTCTATTCTGCTAACTTATTTCTGGCTTAAAATTCCTCTCACTCCATAAATACATGTATATTAACCAACCCATAGCAACTTTCCAGTAATTTTAGTCGAATATTTTTCTATTTACTCAATAAAGCAGCATCTCTTTGTGGCGCATTCAGTAAAAGCGTTAATTTACTACGCTACACGACGCGGGTTCGAATACGGATTGTACAAATTTTGCTAAACCTGTATTTTCAGCTTTTTTATGGAGGCTTTTTTATTTCAGCTTTTATTTTATTATTTTTTAAATTATTATTATTATAATTTTTATTTATTATTTTTTAAAATTATTTTTATTTTATTTTATTTTTCATATTATTAATGTGTATAACATTTCGTATACTTTTTTTTCTATGTTATTTTATACTGTGTTTAGTTTTTTAATGGATTTTGGTAGGTTTATTATAAATTTATACATTTTATGTTTTACTTTTCAAGATTTTTTGTCCAACGATAAAGGCTAAATTTTTTCTATGTTATTTATACTGTATTTAGTTTTTAAATTGATTTTGGTTAACAAACATTCAACAATTTGACATTTTTACTTTTCAGCTTTACTTTTCAAATTTCTTTACTTTCCTAAAGACAATTTGACATTTTTCCTTTTCAGCTTTTAGTGGTTTATTATAAATGTATATATTTTATGCTTTACTTTTCAGGGTTTTTTTGCTCCAATGATGAAACGCTAAATCTAGCTGAATTCTGAAGAAATTATTGTAAATTTATGGTTTTTTATGTCGGGTTTTCTTTTTATCCATGCGTATAACATTTCACATGCTTTTTATTCTATGTTATTTATACTGTGTTTAGTTTTTAAATTGATTTTGGTTAACAAACATTCTTAAAATCCCGGGCAACGCTGGATAAATTATCACATGTGTAGGTTGATAATTTATAAATTTTAAAACTGTTTCCACATGTATATTTGCAGATCCACAAGAACTTTCCAATATTTTTAATTAATAAATAACCAACAACTTTTGAAAGAATAGGGTGTCTACTAACATGAAAAGTAACGAAAAGTCACGAAATGGGAAAACGGTCACGAAAAGTTATGAAAAGTAACGAAATTGAAAGAAAAGGTCACGAATTTTTTCAATTAAAATTTTTTTTTATCGATATAATGTAGAATAGAAAATATGCTCCTAACTAGTGCAAAAACACTAAGATCAATTTTTGCCTACTTTGTGATGTTGCATCGGAAGAGAGATAACAGAGTTCCCGCGGGGAAATGCATTGTATTCTTCCCCACTGCGGGAACGAACGCTCTTTCTCCCCTTCACAGAAAGGAGAGTATACGTCGTCATGTGGGGCTACCCCTCGGTAAATTGTAGGGTGGAAAGTTGGTAAAATCAAAATTTTGTGCAATGTATTTAATTTCTCGATTAAAAGTAGTTTTTTTTCTAAAAATTAAATTATTTCGCTTGAAAAACTAAATATTTTATGCACGCGGTTTATATTAGTATTACTATCTTTATATCGTAACGTTAACTTCATGCGCGAGCATTATTTTCTTATGCTTTTTTATTATTATCTTTATAATAGCTTTATTTTCATATGGTTTTAAACAACTATCGTTTTTATTCATATTATATTGGTTTTTTTATTAAGTAAAAATTAAGGGTAATTAATTTTGGTTCCGGAAGTTCTTATCTTTATTTTCATATGCTTTTTCATTTACGAATTATTCAAATCTTGGTTAAAAAACTTGCGCAATTTATACATTTGTGTGTGTTTAATTATTGAAATTAATAAATTTATATTTCTGGAGAGGATGTTTCAGTTTTTAGTGGTACTATGATGAAAGGCTGAATATACCAAAATTCTGAGGAGTTTATTATGGAGAGAAAAGGAATTTAATATGTAGAGGATGTTTATAGGAGTTAAATGTAGAGAGGAGTTGAATGGTTTGCAGCCCTCAATCAGACACTTAATTTTTAAGAGGCAACGCTGCAGTCATATCATTGTTCTATTGGAAATTTCTGCTGAACCTGTAATTGCAGCTTCTTTTTTTTGCCCCAATGATGAAAGCCTAATTCTAGCTGAATTTTGAGGAGTTTATTATAAATTTATATATTTATAGATTTTACAAGGTTTTTTTTCTGTTATTAATACTGTGCTTAGTTTTAAATTAACTTTGGTTAACAAACATTAGAGAATTTGACATTTTTACTTTTCAGATTTTAGTATTACAATGATAAAAGGCTGAAATTCTGAGACGTGTATAACATTTCACATATATTTTTTATATTATTTATACTGCGTTAATTTTTAAATTGATTTTGGTTAACAACATTCTTAAAATCCCGGGCATCGCCGGGTACTTCAGCTAGTAGTTCATATATTAAACGAATAAGGTCGTGTACGAGTTAGCTTAAAAATGTCCTCTTAGGAACTGCTTAAAAATGACTTTTTAAAATTTTGCGTTTGAAATAGCATGACAAAAATTATACCTCGCGATAAATATATATATCTTTTTGTATATCTTTTAATATAAAATAACTATATAACTTTTAAAACAAGGAATATGTTCAGTTAATGAAGTTATATATACATACAAGTATACATTTTCACTTAATAATTACTAATATATAAAAAACCGAACTCGTTCTTGACATAAAACTTAGGAATCAAATTGACTCATCATATATATATATGTATATATATATATATATATATATATGTATGTATATATATATATATATATACACTCATGGACAAAAAAATTAGCGCACCAAGAACGAGTCGTCAAAACGAAACGAAATTTTACATACGTAATGACTACTTTGATATAAGTAAATGATAAGAAAATCAAAGAAAAAGGACAATTTATTTCAGAGAAAAAGGTAAAAGAACGGAGGAGTTAATACTCCGTTGGACCCCCTCTAGTGCGAATGCACGATGCGATACGATCGGGCATTGAGTCATACAAGTTCTGTATGATGTCTTGAGATATTTCGTTCCATATTTGGTGTAACCTTGCCTCTAGTTCGTTCAAACTCGTGGGATGCCCAACTCGTCGTCCCAAATGATCCCAGATATGCTCGATTGGAGACAAATCTGGGGATCGGGCAGGCCAAGGAAGGGTAGTAACAGTGCGTAGACAGTCTTGTGACACCCTTGTCGTATGAAGCAGAGCATTGTCTTGTTGAAAAATGGCTCCTGAGAGGCGTTGCATGAGTGGCAACACATGTGGTTGCAGGATTTCATGAACATACCGCTGGGTTGTCATGGTGCCACGGAACAATACTAGGGGTGACCGTGTATTGTAGGCAATGGAACCCCATACCATCACACCAGCTGTGGGAGCGATGTGTCGCTGTACAGCAAAGGCAGGAATGAAGCGTTCACCCCGGGATCTCTACACACGAACACGATTGTCATCACTGCCGAGATTGAATCTGGATTCGTCGCTAAAGACGACCTGGTTCCATTCCGCTGCACTCTAGTTTCCTCGTGCGCGGCAAAACTCCAAACGGAGACGTCGATGGGTGGGCGTTAAGGGTAGTACACGTAATGGGCGCCGCGATACCAACTGTCCTTCAGCCAGGCGCCTTCGTATGGTTCGAGAAGACACAGAGGCCCCTAGTGAAGGTGCTACCTGTGCCTGGATGGCGGCCGATGAAGCAGTTGGCTGTACGCGTGCATTTCTTACGATGTGGCGGTCTTCTCGACGACTGGTCTGTCGAGGGCGTCCCGAGACTGGTCTTCGTGTACATGACATCTCTCGGATCCACTGATCCCAACACCTCCTCACAACACAATCAGAGCGGCCTAATTGACGAGCTACTCGCCTAGCTGACCACCCAGCTTCCATCATCCCGACGATTCTCCCTCTCTCAAACTGCGACAACTGCTTATATTGTCTTCGAACACGGAGAAATGGCATGTCTATCTCAGATCTTCCTTTGTAAATGATTCAGCACACTCAAACAAGCTTTGGTTACCTGTTTTATACTCCACAGAGTACGATGTTCAACGCCATCTACCGGCTATACGTAATGCGCAATCACGCTGCATTTCTAATCATTTGCATATCTCCCCGACATGTACCTTCATTCCAAGTTTCGTTACGATCCCGCAATTATTTCTTGGTGCGCTAATTTTTTTGTATATATATATATATATATATATGTGTGTATATATATATATATATATATATATATATATATATATATATATATATATATATATATATATATATATATATATATATATATATATATATATATATATATATATATATATATATATCCCGACGCGTGACATTAAATACCTCCGTACCTAGGCCGGGTATGGGCACGTTAAATCCAAAGACCGGAAACTCCCTCTATGAGGTCAGGAAGGGTGGGAGAGGGTACGATCCCCCCCCCCCCTCAAGATGTCGCTCATGGGGGTGCTCAGTCAAAATTAAGCTGTCATCTAGCTAAGATGGACTCCGACTCTTGTGCTGCTATATAAACCGGAGTTGCACACTTCAGTCCGAAGCCTAGAATGCCCAAGGGCCATTAGAAACAACAACATTTATTTATATATACAGTGGACGCTCGTTAATTAACTCGGTTAATTCGAACTTTCAGGTCAATTCGAACTAATCCAAAGGCCCCATAAACCTTGTATTGGAGTTAATGTTAAAAATATCTCATTAATTCGAACTAAATTTTTATCACTTCGGTTAATTCGAACTAAAAATTTGACAAAAAAAAATCTTTTTCTCTTTTAATGGAGAAAATACACACTTTATTTATTATTTTGTGTGTCAAAATTTCTTTTCTGTGTAAAGAGGCACATGCCTGCATTCCTAGACTATTGCATGTCCGCTAAACGTTAGTAGCTATTGTCCTTCTTATTAGTGCTAAACCGAAAAAGCAATTTTCCTTTATTTGGATCGATTTTCTTAGAATTTCAGAAAAACTAGTCTTTACTACAGATTCTAGGGACCTGCGTCAGTTATAACTGCAGTCCAGACAAGTTAATGTGGTCTAGATTTTCTTCCTCATTGTGTGGTGTGAACGTGTAAAAATTCAGGATGTCTACACGTGGAAAGTACAAAACCCTAACTTTGGAGACAAAGGTAGAAATTTTAAAGAGAGTAGAGAAAGGCGATTGTAAAACAAAATTAGCAGCTGAAAATTTTCTAAAGGAAGGAAACGCATGGGAAATGCGTCCCAAGAAGTTCTAGAAAAAGCTCTACTGCTATGGTTCCAGGATGTTAGATCTCGAAATTTTCCGATAAATGGACCCCTAGTGCTGACGAAGGCTGATGAATTGGCAAGTCGAATGGGTATTGAAGATTTTAAATGCAGTGATGGATGGCTTTCTCGATTTAAGTCAAGGCACAATATTTCTTATTAAATTGTATGTGGCCTAACTGTATGTGTAAACGAAGACGTATGCACTAATTACGGTTTAAACTGCCAGGGCTTTTCTCTACATACCTGCCGAAAGATATTTTTAATGCGGCCATAATGGACAAAGCCATAATGGACTCTTTTAAAACTCTGAAAGCATTTATTCAGATGGAACCTTCCTCTGAAAATGAATTGAAATGTTTACTTCAAATCGAGAAGCTGGCTGAAAAATGTAGGCATCATAAACAGAACCAAACATCCCTCTTACAGTTTTTCCCAAAAGTGTGATTCATATTTTTAATAAAAGTTTACTTTATACTGCATATCTTCTGCTTCATTTTATGATGAAGGTCAGTCTGTATTGCTTTTTAATACGTTTAACTTTAGATAACATAGTATAATATATTTTCTGGGGTTATATATACTAGGAGAATTTCTTCTTCAGTGATACACATTTAAAGTTATATATTTTCTCTTAGCATCGGATAATTCGAACTTTTTTCTGAGAACCTTTGAGTTCGAATTAACGAGCGTCCACTGTATATACAGTGTGTAACAAAATTATAAGACCACTGTGCATTTTTGCTATAAATAGTATATTTTTTTAAAATTAAATTAGGTTGATGTTAATAAATGAAATATAAAATATATGTATATTATTTTTAAGAGATATTTAAATATACAAATTATTTTATCAACAATTTCAAATTTTTCCAATCAAATATCTGTAACAAATTTATAAGACCACTAGTTAAAACAAATTTTTTTAATAAAACTAATATGATGTTGATCCACCATTTTTTTGAATAACTTCAAATACTCGATTTTTCATTGAATTAATTAGTTTTTCGAGCAAATATTTGGGAATTTTGTCCCATTCATCCATGATACCTAGTTCCAATTCATACACAGAATCATACTGACGATTATTTGCATACACTTGACAAGCCAAATGGCCCCACAAGTTTTCAGTGGGATTCAGGTCTGGACTAAGGCTTGGCCAGTTTAAGACCTCGATTTTTTCTTTTTGGAACAAGTTTTTAGTTAATTTAGACACATGGCATGGCCCATTTGTCTTGCTGAAATTTCCAGTTTGATCCTCCTAAAAATGGGCCAAAATGTATAAGGTGTTGGTAAAGCAGTTGTTGATAACAAATGGAGTCCATTATTCCAAGAACTCGCTGCATTTCTCATCATATGCAAAAGCTCCCCACACCATCACAGAGCCACCACCCATCTGTCTACCCAAGAAAACCTGAGGTTCCGTTCGTGAATCATGCCAGTAGGTAATATTACCGTCCGGGCCATCCAAATTAAATTTATTTCGTCGAAAAAAATAATATTTTTCCAAGCAGCATCCCAGGTCATGACTTCCTTTGCCCACTTCAGCCTTCCTTCTTTATGATGCTTTAACAGTCTTGGGTTTCTTTTTAATTTCCGAAGAGCAACATTTGAATTTGATCTTAAAGTGCGCCAGACTGTCTTATGTGAAATAGTTTTACTTGTCTGCTGTGTTATGTTACGAGTAGACAAGTTCTGTTTCGTTGCAAGCTTGAAAATTCGTCTATTATCGCGAGCTGATAATTTACTCTTTCTGCCAGATCTTTTATATTTTTTATAAAAAATCTCTTTAACTTAAAATGTTATGAATAGCAGTTTTAGAACGTTTAAGTATCTTACTTATTTCACGTTCCGATTTTCCAGAGCCCTTATAAAACCAAATTTTTCGAACTTCTAGTTCAGATAATTCTCTTCCAAGGGGCATTGTGAATTTCCTTATAAAAACAAACAAATTAAATTCTATTTTCTTTTACAATATTATCGTTTGGACTTTTTTGTGATGTAAAGTTACAGTTTATCTACGATTTTGAAAGAAATATAAAATAGTTTTAAAATCGCAAACGATTTTAAATAAAAAAATAAGTCGTCTTATATTTATGTTACACCGAGATTTCAAAAAATCGTTTACTGTGTGAAATTAACTCAATTTTTTTTCCTTTAAGCGATTTATTTGAGAAAATATAACTTTTTTCATTTGCTTCAAATTTTAAAATTATTTATTTTATGCAGTGTAATATTAAAATGAGTGATATTTTGGGTGGTCTTATAATTTTGTTACACACTGTATATATATATATATATATATATATATATATATATATATATATATATATATATATATATATATATATATGTATGTATATATATATATATGTATATATAACAATCACTCCTAGGCTATTTAGAGTTATCGCATTAAAATTGATTTTCGAAAATATCGGGGCTTTTAGCAGTACTGTAAGGCGAAATAGTTACAACACTTCCTGTTAACACTTTGATGACGGTATGCTGTGAAAACTATACAGCCCGAATTTATGCATATTGTTTTTAATTCTTTAATAAAAAAGCGAAAATATTGAGAACAGTGTGTAATATTTCACTAGAAATTATATAGCTCGATAAAAGACGAGTGCGTTTTTTATGTCAAGAAGCGTTAGAAAAGAAATCGTCACCGTCACTATCA
This sequence comes from Dolomedes plantarius, assembly GCA_907164885.2. Taxonomy (NCBI): domain Eukaryota; kingdom Metazoa; phylum Arthropoda; class Arachnida; order Araneae; family Dolomedidae; genus Dolomedes; species Dolomedes plantarius. The sequence continues at coordinate 18,254,028 of OU015503.1, read as the reverse complement.
TCCCTTTATGTTATTTCCACTCTCAACATCACTTTGTATATCTGACAACATATCTGAAAAAATTTCCGTGCTCAATTCAAAAGACGGTTTTTCCCGAATTCATGCATATTGTTTTTAATCCTTTAATAAAAAATGAAAATATTGAAAACAGTGTGTAACATTTCACTAAAATTTCTATCGCTTGATAAAAGCTCGATTTCCATTTTTGACTGTCTTCTCAAAATTTTAGTCATAATTTAAGTCATAAAAGTAATATGAATAAAAGTAATATTAATAGTAATATTAATTAGTAATTTTTGTCATAATTTAAGTTTTGCATATGTTGGTTACAGTCCTTCAAATCCGAAGTCTTAGGGGGGGGGGGGTGCATCTCGCAGCATTACAGCTGTTCGGAATCTGCTTTAAGATTCCCCCACGATGTCAGTTTAGCCTTTGTTTTCACCGAAAATCAATGTGAAGCTTCCAACCAATCAGTTTTTTTATTACCAATTTTAATCTTTCAGATTTAACAGGGAGAGGTTCTCTATAATAGGATTTCAGAACCGTCCATATAAAAATTTCGACATGTCTAACACAAGAGGTCAGAGTCATCAGAGATAGGGGCATACGTGGGGCTCTGTTCCCCCAAGAGGGTCCTAAAGCCTTCTCTGATTCTATTAAACATTTTAAATAAATTCAATAAAATTATGTTTAATGTTTTCCCTCGTTTATACTTTTCTGTCAAATGGTTTTAAACGTTTGGAACCAAGCGTATTCTTCATAAATTTTTGTTGAATTGATCATAACCATTTGTTAATTGAAGATTGTTAGTTCTTAGATTTTTGCTTAAAGTTGTATTTTTAAGAGAAACTGGACTCAGAAAATATTGTAATTACTTTTAAAAGGGAAATTTAACGACTTCTCCTCTGTTACTACTAAAGTCATAATCATCTCAAAGCAGAGTTTATATTTGTTACCTCATGATTTTTCAAAAAACGCTCGGTTCGCATTTCAAGTTTTTCTTTACATGGATAAGGTAGATTTAGTTTAATTCTCTCATAGACGAGGGATGTTAGAAATGCATATATGAAAAAGAATAGTATTTTGTTAAGTAATACGTTCTTATGTGCTTTTTACAATTTTAATAATTTCTATGTTTCATTTGTATGTTAATAAAAATAGTAGTACATATATCGTTTTATACATTTAAGATGATGATTAATGTAACAATGCATCAGTTACCTTTTTCTCAGCACATAAATCTATGAACTCGCTCTGGATTAATCCTTCCTCTCAAGTCCACTTTATGAGCCAGAGAATAACCAAACAAAGTCGTGCATTCTTTTAATTCTTAATTTCATAACTCATCCTTTTTAAACGAACGTGTACCTGCAATATAGTTTCGCCACCTGCCCATCCTTGGTAATCTATGCAGTTTTCCCCAGTGTCCCCACAGTTCTATAATCGAAGCACTGAGTAAAGGACTCAGCTTTTCAACGAATTCATACAAATGCGGCTGGTACAGGTGTCACATCAGAGTACCACGTAAGGCAACCACTGAAATGACACCCCTCAAGACAAAAGGAAATCCTTTAGATCAGATTATGTAGAAATACTAAATTATTAAATACAACGCATATAGAAAGTACAAATACACATTTATTAAATACAAAATATTTACAAAAATAGTAAAGTTTACATGATATTGAGTGATTATGCAACAACTACCGGATAATAGAAATTTTCACGAAACCATGTGAAATCCAGTGGACGATGTATATAGCAGAATTTTTGGCCAAAATATGCGCTGCACCTCATTATATATTGATTTCATAAGATCTATGAGTCATTCCATTCTCCCAGGTAATCTAAAAAGTGTAAAGAAGTAAATTAGAATCTGTAATGAAAATTCGGGATACTAGAAACATTCTAAATTAGATGCTTGCAACTTTCCATCTCTTGGCAACAGTTGAAACAAATGTGGCGAAAAATTGTATTAATCTATAAAATCATGCATTATTAATCAAGTTCTTAAAACTTGGGAATTCATGTTTACCATGTTAAAAATGTAAAAATAAAATAAAATAAATTCACGAACACAGATAGTTTCTATGAACTTGCCCAGACAAAAAGATATTACGTTCCTATATAAAATAATACAAAACAGAACTGAAAAAAATATTCAATTGAAGGATCTGTATATAATTTGCACTTTATCACACATCTTTTACTTTCTAAATATATTGATATGAAAACAAAACTAAATCTTTTTATCAATAACATCTTAAAATCAATAGCATCCCTCTCTATAAAGTATAAATCTTTATATGACTTATAAGTAAATTTTCTTTGCAACAATACTCAAATATTATATTTCTTGCATTAAATCGAAGGTATTATAAATAAACATCACCAAAGAAGTTTTTATATTTGAACACAATCGAAACACGCGAAAAGTCTAGAACTTGGAACTTTTAACAGATCAGTTTATGCTAAAATTGCACTGGAATACTTTACAATACTTCTGAAGATTTTTTTTTTTCAATGCGGAGGCACTGGTCGTCAAACATTTCCCTACACTAAGCCGCTTTTTTACTGTCCATTTTATTATGGGGAATTCATACAGTTGGACAGAATCACCCCCTATAAAGGGACGACACAAACGGAGGCATTTTTCGTGGCGCGACGACTGAATTCGATCCGCGCACCCTCAGCATCGAAAACCAGCGCGCTGTACCAACAGGGCTGCCCCAAGCACTCTTTTTCAGATATATATATATATATATATATATATATATATATATGTGTGTGTGTGTGTGTGTGTGTGTGTGTGAATCTACAATGCATTCTACATATCTATTTACCTTTTCCGGTCAATCATAATCAAATCTGCATTAGTAGATATTCAGTACACTACACCATGTAGATTTAACAGTACAATATAAAATAATTATGTTTATCCATATCACCCCACATAAATAATCGGACAGAAAATTCTTTGTTATTGTTTTTCATAACCAATATTAAAAGTCTGAATAAAACAACAAAAGTACCATATTAATATGGCGAAGGATCGAAAATAAAAACTGCCACAGACTGCAAAAAACAGACTTATTTTTAACATCTTCTATGAACTCTGCGTGTAAAAACTCTGAATTATGGCGTGCCATTACATTGCAATATAAGGCAATTAAAAGATAACTTTTATTAACATTAGTAACTGATAATTTTATACTACGCTTACAGCAAGGAATTTATTTCACACTTCTTTGTATCTTTATTACTCATCTCAATCCAAACTTGAGTTAAACTTTTTCTATGGCAGATTAAAGGCGTACATGCCCAACCAACCATTGAGCTTAATACAACGGCCAGAGGAAAGAATCATTGAAAATATTAGCTCATTCAATTACAAATATCGCAGTAAAAAAAAGTATATATATTATACGAGTAACTTCTCGGACAACTAGCACATATGCATACACCTTTTAAGGACTCAAAAGAAATAGCCAGCAGAAACGTATCAGTATCAATGCATTTGGAACCCATGAATTCGTTGACACACTCAATAACGAACTCAAACACTGTTTTTTCAGTTCCCTCAGATTCAACTGAATCCCTGAACGGACACTATTTAAGGCGATAATGGACCTTCAGATTGACAAAAATATGTCCCCAAAGCGATTTTTTTTTCTTTCAGAAAATGATTCTGCAACTCATCAGCTTTAAGTTTAAAAAAATGTACGTTTATCCGATCATTATTAACCGAGTTATAAGTATTTTTTTCAAATATAAACGTAAACGTCAAATTAAGACTTTAAAAGCTATTTTCTCAAAACAAGTTTTCGTATCGTTTCGGTAAGTTCAAAATGTTCCATGCGTGATATTTTTTCTTGAATTTTCATAAAATTTCATAAAATGATTATTTATATATGTTAGAATAAAACTTACTAAAAAATTCATTATACTATTTTAAAACAGCTTAAAATTTTTACAATAAATAAATTTTTTTGATAAAATTTTGCATAAAATGACCTATTTTTATCGATTTTTTTTCTAGTTTTTATAAATATGACTGTAAATCAAATATTGCTAGTAACTTTTATTATAACTATACAAAGCTACATTAAGAGAGAAAATTAGACATCTGAGACAAAAATTGATGCCAATGGAGTATTTTTAGTTAGAGTAATTAACAAAGTGATTTTAATTACTCAGTATGTAAGAAGAGAACAGAGATGTCGATGAAAATAAAATTTAAACAGTATTTAAAGATTTATTAAATTTATTTATCAAATAAAATTTCCGGGTGTAAGGAATCTCGCATGAAAGGAATATCGATATTAATTAAACTGAAAGAAGACATGGAGTTTGCGATAGTTAAAATATAGTTTAAAAAGTATGTGTGACTAGCTGAAAACCCGTACTTCGCTACAAAGTACATTAAAATTAAATCTAATAGAACATACTAAAGAATATAGTATAGTTAATATAGTACAGTTTGAGGAACATTTCTTTTATTGTATTTTAATATTTTTTGGAATATGTCTAATCGTCTGCCGCACTAGCAAGAAAAAAATATAGTTTTTTCGCCTATTTTGTTCTCATGCACGTGATTCAAAATTAGTTTAAAGTATCACAAAAAGAAAAGTAACCACGTGTTTAGCGTTTAATAAATTAAATTCTAATAATGAATCTTTAAAAATTCATTAAAAATCGAGAAAGGAAGGTAAAGATTCGAAAAAGATTTCCTTTTATAGGAAATTTCCTGATCTTTCTTGTGATATAAATTATATAACCCTTGGATTATTATTTTAAATGCAAACTTTAAAGAATGTTACAAAAACAGCTTAAAAATTGAAACTTAAAAAAATCTAAGATGAAATTTTCGAAAATCTTTCTTAGTGCACTCCTGCACTATGAGAATAATCGCCATGCAAAATTTCAGCCTTGCAGGTCCAGCGGTTTGGTCTGTGCGTTATATGTCAGTCAGTTACTGAACTGTTTTATATATATAGACGTGAAAAAACAGTATTATATTTTATCTTATTATTTGTTTTTACTTTAGCATTGAAATATAGTTCACAGAAGTTTAAATGGAGAGTAAAAAGTGAGTAATTTCTTGTATTCCTTTTATTTCTTTCATTGGCGACTCTTTTGTACTATAGTTGGTGACACGTCAGTATAATGGTAAAGTACCACTACAAGATATACTAAGGATACCAGACATCTCATTAGATTCAACATTGAAGCAAGTTGTCATTTCTACCATACTCATCTCATTAAATGCACATTGAATTGAAAGAATAATTGCCAAAGATCGTTTTAAACACGCTGTAATAAAATGAATAAGGTAGTCAAAAGTTGAAGCTTTTAGAGACAGGACTATCAAGCAGAGAATCATCGTTCTTATAAAGGACTGGACCTACCATCAGGGCCGCCGCGTGAGGGTGGAAAGGTTGTGACCAGCACAAAAGCGCCTGATCACAGGGGCGCCATTCCAAAGAAAATGCAAATTATAAAAATTAAAATATTTAAAATGTATAAATATTAATTTGCTTAATACATTTATTTTATAGTTACTTAGTAATTCTTATTCTAAATACTTAAGATTGGTTGGTTTGGTTTGGAGCGCTACGGTCAACTTTTTTGCTACACGAGGGCTAATTAGACCGGGACCTACAGTTTAAAGCCGATTGCGAACGGCTACAAACATCCATGCCAACAGTGGGACTCAAACCCACAGGATCTGAACCGAAGGCCAGCGCCCTAGCCATTCGGCCATCTCCTCTAAATACCTAAGAAAAGAATGATATTGAAGTATTATTTTATTTGTAAATATAAACGTACATGATAGTAAAATTGTATTAAGTATCAATGTTATTTATCTGTCTTGTCGGCATCAAGCCTGTCGGAGAGTATCAATAAAGACCAAATTTATATGTTTAATTAACAGTTTTTCAGAGGCATCACTGATTGTGTTATAATAAATATTTTTATTATGTCGCGTAGGAAAGAAATTTTGCGTAAGTATGCATCTTTATGATTAAATTTATTAATTGTCCCTTTGTGTTACCGTTTAAAAAATGGAATACAAATAAAACTGTTTTCATTTTTATTATGACTCTTGAAGTGTTAAGAATTACTTTTAATTTTGTGCTAGTGCCTTAAAAAATTAAAGGTAAGTGCATATTATACTTTTTCAACATATTATACTAATGCATTTTTGTAATTTAATATTTTATAATTGCTTCAATTTATGATGGAATAAAAAAGCCCCGTGTCTTTCGACAACAAATTTTCAACGTCTAAATAAAAATATTTTTCTACTCAAAATTTCAATGTTAATTGCTAATTACGAGCGCGCAGTGAACTGTAATTAATAATTGCTCATATCATTTTCAGCTATTTATGTTTTTATTATATTTATTAATTATTTATGATTTTTTATTTTACTAAAATTCTAAAAAATTACCGAAGGTTTGGTTAAGCCTTGAAAACTATATCTATAATTTAAAAAATAATTATTCATATTTACCAATCTCAGTAATTCAATACCTTAACAAATTTTATATAAAATAAATAGATAAATAAATTAAAAAAACTGGGTTTCTTTTACTAAAAAATAATTTTTTTAATCGTAGATGAACAAGAAGATATCAAGAAAATTATCTGGTGCTCAAAATAGAAAACGACGATTACAGCGTAAAGAGATAAAACATAAATTTGCCGGATCATTAAATAAATTTCTTGAATCTGAACCACCAACAGCACAGAAGAAAAGGAGGAAATTTTCAGAAACCAACGAAACAAGCACTTCTAGTACCTCTACTTGAAATGAGACCATCGAGAGTACATCGAGAGACGAGGAACAAACCGTACAAGATAACTTAGAAGACACTGATGTATCATCTATAGAAGATGTAACTGACCTCAACTTAGATTTTACGTCGGAAAAACTGTAAACTGAAAATTTTAGTCTAAATTAAATGATCGAGGAACTTGGCCAAAGGTTTTGTCAAAAAAGATGATCGATTGTTTAGTTTAAAACTGTCCGCGTCAATTAGTTCTTAAGAATTTTCCTAAAGACGCGTCAGGTTTAATGCTTTCCGAATCATATTATCATCGAAGAATACCAAACGGAGAAAAAATAGTTTGAAGTTACTTAGTTTATTCAGAAACGCGAAATTCGTTTTTTTCGTTATTATTGCAAAATATTTGCTGATCAAAAAATCAATCTTACTGATGAACACAGATGCAATGATTGGAAACACCTAATTCTCATTCTAAAAAAACATGAAACAAGTGCCGCGCACATTAAGAACAGTTCAAATTATAGCGAACTGAAAATGGTGTTGAGTAAAAAATGTACAATAGATTCAACACAACAAAGATTATATCAAACTGAAAAAACTATTGGTAATCTGTTATAGAAATATTAATTTATATGATACGATATTTGGCAAAGCAATGTATAGATTTTAGAGGTACGTCAAAAAAATTTATGATAATAACAATGGTAAATTTTAAATTGAGCAGAAACAATTGCTAAGTTTGATACGATAATGACAGAACATTTACGTCTTATACGATAAGGCCTGTTTATCAAAGCTGTTATGAATATGGCCTACTTATCAAAAAATTCTTCAAAAATCGTAGAATATTTCAAAAGGCTCCAAGCGCATTCATTTTTTTTTCTGATATCTTCCAAATTTCTCAGAATTGTTGATTAAAGTGTTTGTCAAAAAACTGTGCATCATTCTTTGAAATCACAAAAATGATAAACAGGCATTATTCTGCCAAACATTCTTTACCTAGAATTCTAAGAGTTTTTAATGTAGTAAAAAAGAAAATTAATTATCCTAATTTTACATATAGAGTTAAAAATTGAAAATTAAAAATATTCGAGTTTGAACGTCCCCTGTCTCCTTAATGAATCAAAATATTTTTCTATAATTCTTGACACTATCCCGGATCTAAGTCATATCCAGAAACCTTCCATTATTATTCGATTCGTTTTCCACAATAAAACTACAAATACTGCAGAAATTTGCGAACTTTTTTAGGATTCGAATCAATGGACAATAAAACTGGTCAATGACTTTTTGCATTTATAATAAATCATTTAAAATCATTAAATATTAATATTTCGGAAAATTTTATAAATCATTGATATAAATTCAAGAGCTTTTTTTATTCCATGTGCTGCTCATTCACTCAATTTAGTTTTTAATGATGCAGCTAAGATTTCTTTCGAGACGGTTAATTTTTTGGGGGAAATACACGAATTATATAATTACTAGTTGGTACTCGTCAAAAAAAGACGACTACATAGTAAATAAATGTACCAATACACAAATTATACTCAGCACGTCATTTCCAAATGTAGAAAATCATAAAAATGAGCAGAAAAAAATTAATTTGTTTAAGTCACAGTGGACCTTCAAACCTAACTTTTTTTTGTTTTCAATGGATTTGCTTGAAATTTGAATATGTGATTAGTACCATAGATATGTAAAAGTGGTTAAAATTTAATGATGAAATATTAATAATTTATGAATTAGGAATTATTAATTATATCGAAAATTGGCCTAATTAAAAATGTTCCACGCGTATTTCTTTAGCATATAATATGGTAATTTTTATTTACAGGATACCTTATAGAACTAACAATGAAACTTATTGCTTATTTTAAGCATTCATTAAAAATATAAAGTGAAAAAAATAATAACAGTAAAAACACCCTTTTTATTACGCAAAATACCTCTAAATCATCTCTTTCAAGTACAAAATTCAGAAATTCTGAGCTACGAAGCTTAATTATTTTCAATAAGATTTATTTCATATACAGTTAAGTATACAAAACTTAAATTTCAAAGCAATACGGTAATTAGAAATGCACCTGGAGCAGTTTCAATATTCATATGACATGAAAATTTTTATTTTGAGAAAAACACATTTAAAGTTATTGCTATTAGTAACCACGTAATAAATAAATTAAATACAAATGCCTATAACTAGGAAAGTAATCACAGAAATTAAAAATTCTTTTTGCAACACATTCCTACTCGTCCGTAGTTTCACAATTTAATAAAATAAAAAAATCGAATTTTTGGACAAATTTCACAATTTTGAAAGTCCACTGTCCCCTTAAGCGGCCTCGTTCTTAGTATCTAAAGCCAGATTTAAAAATGTCACCGAGCATGCGCAGAAAGCAATTTTTTTAAATTGTAAATTATCACTAATTAAACAATTTCCATCAGGTCTAATCTTATATTTCACAAACATAATTATCATAAAAATGGCAGAGAGAGAGATCTGGGGACTCCTCGAAACAGACGTGTTTATCGTTAAAACATGTCACTGAGCATGCGCAAAAACAGTGAGTTTCTAAAGACAGATTTAAACATACCACTGAGCATGCGCAGAAATCAATTTTTAATTGTAAATTATCGCTCATTAATAGAAATTGCGGTTACAAAAACCAAATTTGACAAATCTACAGATTACAGTCTTTCGTTTCAGACCAAAATGAAGTCAATGGATGCAGTCGTTTTCTCTCACGGACTGCCCAAAAAGTCGGCTTAGCAACTTAAATATAGAGATCTCGCAGCATCCGTGAAACGGTGGGCTGTATTAAAAAAGCATGTGACAAATTTAACTTTAAAACCACTCTCGAATACTAGGTGGGAAAGTAGAGTAGAAGCCCTTAAACCTCTTAAAAATATCCTCGGCGAAATTCATCAGGCTCTTTTAGAAATTAAATATAATCAAAATAAAGATATCGATTCTAGAGCTCAGGCTGACAACTTGATGTCAAAAATTTTTTCTTTTAAATTTATTTGTTCCATTCAAATTTGGTATGATATCTTATGTTTAGTAAATGTTGTAAATAAAATAATGCAGAATCCAACATTAATATTACAAACGATTACAGAAAATCTTGAAATGATTACAAACAATTTGAAAAGTCTCTCGATGAAAATTTTGAAAACATTATTATTTCCACGACGGAAATAGATAACGAACATAATATTGATCCCGTTTTTCCAGAAATTTGAAAAAGAACCAAACAGACGATGTTTCAATACGAATCATCAGATGAATGTGTGAATAATCCTAAACAAATATTTAAAATCCAATTTTTTTTTCATGGTATTATATTCAGCAATAACATCAATCACAGAAAGATTTGTACAGTTAAAAAATCATAACGATGATTCTAAACTCATTTACGAGATAAGCAAATTGAAAGAATTGACTGGTTAACAAAACACTGCAAAAATATACACATCAAACTTACCGTTCAAAAAAAAATATCGCATAATCGGGATATTGACGGTGTATCCTTGCTTGATGAAATAGTTTGCAATGTTTTTTAAAAAACAACATGTGTCCGCATGATGTATTAAACTACATTTATTAAAATAATCTAACTAACACCTTTCCCAATATAACTATAGTATTACGAATTTATTTAACTTTACCAGTTTCAGTAGCTTCAGGAGAAAGGAGTTTCACAAAATTAAACATATTAAAAATTATTTACGCTCCTCAATGTCAGGTGAACGTCTAACGGATTTATCGTTAATATCAATCGAAAATTATATCATGGATACCTTAAATTTTAAAGATTTAATTAAGAATTTTGTAGCGGCTAAAGCAAGAAGAGTAAATATTATTTGATTTTTTAATCAGCAAAGTTATTCGCCCTTTTTAGTTATAATACATAACAAAGTTTACATGTAATTGATACATTTATAATGTGATCTAATTTATATTATCAATAATACAAATATAACATTATCTTTGTTGTGATTTTTTTAATAATAAAAGATTGATTATTTGTGAATTCAAATAATTTTAAATTAATTTAAATTCTTAATGCCGGCTTTATTTCTCTTTAAATATTAATATAAACAAGTTAATTCCATTATAAGTAGTAATTCTTAAATTCAGTAGTAATTAAGTAAGAAAATTTAGTAGTAATTCTGAAATTCAGGAATAATAATTACAAGATAAAAAGAACTTTTTATATACCATGTTATTAAATTTTCTGTTGAATCATATGAACTGGACAATTCTATGTTAAATTTTTTTGATGAATTAACCCATCAACTTAAAAGAAAATGAAGTTAATTGGAAGATATCTTGTTTTTAACTTTTCATTCCCGTCCCGGTCGATAGATGGCTGCACCAATCTACAAAGCAAAATTAACTGAAAATGAATTCTAACCTGCTTACAAATAGCTAAAAGTATTTTTAAAACTGCATTGTCATCGTGTTCTGAGCTATTCTAAAAGTTTCAAAAGTTAGTTAAAAATCGATTGCAAGATTTGTTCTGGACGAACACAAACACACAAACAAACAAGTAAGAAAGTTAATAAAAACATGGTAAAAAAGCAATGGGTTTCTAATATTTGAAATAATAAATCCGCCAAGTAAAATTTCCTGATCCTGCTGTGTCCATAATTGAAGGGCTTTACTTTATGAGAATAATAATACTGCTACACTACACATTACTTCCCACTACCAATATTGGAACGATACCGCACACATGGTTTATTTTTAGGGTAAGAATGCATCACTTACTTACCTCAATACATGAACCTATGAAGTCACTCTGGAGTAAATTTTAAGTCCACTTGTCGGGCCAGAGAATTGACGAACGAATCGGCTGCCTCGTGCATCTCTTTAATTTTGTCGTCGTCATCAATCTTTCCAACGTAAGACATGAGAAGCGATAAAAGTGTCTCTTCACCGGACCAACCGTAAAAAAGCAAGTCTTGAGTTTTCATAATCCTTGAATTTTCGAAATATGAATCTCGAACGCTTGCGTCACGTAAAACGGAGGTCAATTCGATGGCGAATTCCTCTACCGCCGGCTGATATCGGGAATGCACCTTGGTCCCGCTCTCAACAAATACTATGATCCACATTTTCAACTTTTCAGAGAGTGCTAAGAATTTTTGGGCCACTACTTCACCGGACATACTTAATGGCGTTTGTAGACTGGACGATGCGCACAGAAAGAGGACAACGTTCCTGATGCCGCGACAGAGGCCGAATGATTCTGAAGTCTAGCGGTTTCTGTCCAGTTGTGAATCTACAACCAGTCACAATACTGGAAACTCGATGTCCATAACGTAGTACTCATTCGCGGCCAATCAGATCGCTTTATAAATATGATAGGCTGTGCTAGTCAAATTAAACTTTAAATAGCCTTAGTGTACTATGAATTTGTGATAAATACTAGCTGAATACCCGTGCTTCGCTACGGAGTACGTTCAAATTAAATACAACGGTCAATGTATGTAATTAATGCTAAACAAAAAAAAATATATTTATAAAAAAATTGTAGCGGATATCTTTAAGGACAAAATAATGTAGAAGAAAATATTCAAATTAAATCTAATAGAACATACTAAAGAATATAGTGGAGTTAATATAATACAGATTGGGGAATATTTCTTTTACTGTATTTTAATATTTTTTTTGGGTAATGTCCACGTGATCAGCATTTGATAAATTAAATTCTAAAAATTAATGTTTAAAAATTCACCATAAATTAGAAAAGGGAGGTAAATATTCGAAAAAAGATTTTATTTTAAAGGAATTTTTATGATCTTTCTCGTGATATAAATTTTATAACCCTCAAATTATTATTTTAACTGCAAACTTAAAAAATGTTACAAAAAACAGCTTAAAAATTTAATTTTTAAAAATGTAAGATGAATTCTTCAAAAACCTTTCTTCGTGCATCCCTACACCTGAAGAAGTATCGCCATGCAAAATTTCAGCCCTTTTGGTCCAACGGTTTGGTCTGTGCGTTATATGTCAGGCAGTCAGTCAGTAGTCAGTAGTACTACAGCTGCAGTAAACAAATACTTATTTTTCCAAGATCATCAAAGAGAGGAAGAAAAATATTGTGGGGACGGGGGACCCCCGTCAGGAACGAAGTTCCTTACGTTATTTTTTCATCTCTAAACGTGATTTAATATGTAGATTTCTATTCATTATATATATATATATATATATATATATATATATATATATATATATATATATATATATATATACATATATATATATTTACATACATATATATATATATACATATATACAGAGGCTGTTCGCACATTTTTTAGACGATTTTGGTAAGCGATAATAAAAAATCGTTTGCTGCAAAAGAAATAATTGCAATTGTAGTATATTTTTAAAAGTCAAAATTATCGTCTAGGGCTTGAAAGTTTTATTTTTATTCAAAATGGCGTTTTTAACAAAGCAGTTTCTCGAAGGCTACATTTATTCTCTTTCCGAAGAGAAATATTCATACTTCGTTATCCAAAAACGATGTGAGAGTCGTGGTTTTGTGATATCTAAAGCGTCGATAGGTAATATCATCAACAAGAAAGGAAAAAAGCGTCAAATTGGAGCCTGAAGTGGGACAAAAATTCCAAACAAGTATCCAAGGTAAAATCGGACATCTTCGGCTATTGCAAAGGTACGTTGTTTAATGTTAAAAGAAAATCCCCCTAGTCAAAGGACAGTTGCAAAATCATTAAAATGCTCGGTGTCTACTGTAAACAAAATGATAAACGTTGATTTAAATCTTAAGAAAGCGAAAAAACGCAACGTGCATCGTCTTCTTCCAAATCATATCGCTGAACGCAGGACACGCTGCAGAATTCTATATGAGAAACACTTATCGAAAGAAAAATGGAAAACAATTGTCACAATAGATGAATCATGGGTGTATTTAAATGATTGCAACAATAAAAGAGCCATTTATTATCATAAAAGTTGAGAAACAAATTTAAGCTGGAAAGCTGTTCAGGAGGAATGGGATAGAATACCTCTTCTGACACTTCAAAAGGCATTATTATCCTGGAAATTGCGGTGTCGAAAGATAGTTCAGAATAAGGGATGTCAAATAGAACATTTAAAACACAAAAATTTTATGTAATTTAGTTTTGTGCATACGATATACATCGTCTAAAAAATGTGTGACAGCCTCTTTATTCAAATTAAACTTTAAAGAGCTTTAGTGTACTATGCATTTATGATAAATATATTCATATCTCTTTGTATACTAACATATTATGTTTGTATACAAACATACTAGCTTCCGGGAGCTCTAAAAATTGCTCCAAGTCAAAGAATGGTCGGTAAATTATCTTTAATAATTCATGTTGTTTTTAATGTTATATTTTCAAACTGGTAACTGGCCACATTAATTATTTTTCAAATGATATTAAAATATATTTTAAAAATAGCAGTTTCTTTAACAAAACTAAAACCTAAGAACTGGAAAACTCTACTGTAATTTACTGTAATAATATTAATAATATATAATAATATGCAAAAATTGCTTTAAAAATTTTTCTGATTCTACCCCTTTACGTTGGCAAGCTGGCAAAAATTACATAAAGGTGAAAAGGTATAAAAATTAAAGAATACGTAGATTTCGTCAAATTTTGAAAATATGAGAAATTAACTTATTTTGTAGCCTTAAGAGCGAAAATTGTTTTTTATGGCTACCCCGAACTTGTGGCATTTTATGTCCCCTTCCCCTAACTGTAACAATCGACTTATCCGGAAAGTAACCCTTTAAATTCTCAGTGCTCAACTCCTCCAGTGTTGCACGATGGGAGTGTTATCTTTCTTTAAGTGACTGACACCTTGACAAAAGGCTTCAGACGTATTGCACACATGTCAGTCACTTAAAGAAAGGTCCACAAAAGGCTTCAGCCGTATTGTTCAGATAGTCAGTACGCCACCTTCAACTCTACAGCTGCAGTAAGCAAATATTTATTTTTCCAAGATTATCAAAGAGAAGAAGAAAAGAAATTGTGCGGTCCGGGGACCCCGTCAGGAACGAAGTTCCTTCCGTTATTTTTTCATCTCTAAACGTGATTTAATATGTAGATTTCTATTCATTATATATATATATATATATATATATATATATATATATATATATATATATATATATATATATATATATATATATATATATATATATATATATATATATATATATATATATATACATATATATATATATATATGTATATATGTATACATACATATATATATATATATATACTAGCTGAAGTACCCGGCGATGCCCGGGATTTTAAGAATGTTTGTTGTTAACCAAAATCAATTTAAAAATTAACACAGTATAAATAACATAAAAAATATATGTGAAATGTTATACACGTCTCAGATTTTCAGCCTTTCATCATTGTAATACTAAAATCTGAAAAGTAAAAATGTCAAATTCTCTAATGTTTGTTAACCAAAATTAATTTAAAACTAAGCACAGTATAAATAACAGAAAAAATCCTTGTGAAATCTATAAATATATAAATTTATAATAAACTCCTCAGAATTCAGCTAGAATCAGCCTTTCATCATTGGGGTAAAAAAAAGAAGCTGCAATTACAGGTTCAGCAGAAATTTCCAATAGAACAATGATATGACTGCAGCGTTGCCTCTTAAAAAATGAAGTGTTTGATTGAGGGCTGCAAACCATTCAACTCCTCTCCACATTTAACTCCTATAAACATCCTCTACATATTAAATTCCTTTTCTCTCCATAATAAATTCCTCAGAATTTTGGTATATTCAGCCTTTCATCATAGTACCACTAAAAACTGAAACATCCTCTCCAGAAATATAAATTTATTAATTTCAATAATTAAACACACACAAATATATAAATTACGCAAAAGTTTTTTAACCAACATTTGAATAATTCGTAAATGAAAAAGCAAATGAAAATAAAGATAATAAGAACTTCCGGAATCGAAATTAATTACCCTTAATTTTTAATTAATAAAAAACCAACATAATATGAATAAAAACGATAGTTGTTTAAAACCATATGAAAATAAAGCTATTATAAAGATAATAATAAAAAAAGCATAAAAAAATAATGCTCGCGCATGAAGTTAACGTTACGATATAAAGATAGTAATAATAATATAAACCGCGTGCATAAAATATTTAGCTTTTCAAGCGAAATAAATTAATTTTTAGAAAAAAACTACTTTTAATCGAGAAATTAAATACATTGCACAACATTTTGATTTTACCAACTTTCCATCCTACAATTTACACCCTACTTCTTTTAAATAGGGTGTAAATATAAAGTTTTAACAGCCAATTGAATGCCAGTTAAAAACGATTGTTGTTTAAAATCATAAAAATTACGCTTATTATAAAGATAATAAAAATAAGCATAGGAAAATAATGTGTACGCATGAAGTAAACGTTACGATATAAAAATAGTAATAAAAATCTATATATATAAAACAGTTCCGTAACTGACTAACTGACTGATTGACTGACTGACATACAAAGTACAGACCAAACCGCTGAACCTAAAGGACTGAAATTTTGCATGGCGATTCTTCTTATAATGTAGGGGTGCACTAATAAAGATTTTTGAAAAAAATTTCTTAGATTTTTTTAAATTAAATTTTTAATCTGTTTTTGTAACTTTTTTCAAGTTTGCATTTAAAATAATAATTTGACGGTTGTAAAATTTATATCACGAAAAAGATCATAAAAATTCCTTTAAAATGAAATTCTTTTCGAATCTTTACCTCCATTTTCTAATTTTTGGTGAATTTTTAAAGATTAATCTTTACAATTTAATTTATTAAACGCTGATCATGTGATCTTTATCTGGTACTTTAAATAAATTTATCGTCACGTAACAACGAAATAGACAAAAAAAAATATTTTTTTTTTCTTGCTAATGCGGCAAACGATTGGACATTATCCAAAAAATATTAAAATACAGTAAAAGATATGTTCCTCAAACTGTACTATATTCTTTAGTATGTCCTCTTAGATTTAATTTCAATATTTTCTTCTACATTATTTTGTCTATAAAAATATCCCTTACGATTTTTAAAAAAATATATTTTTTTGTCTTATGGTTAGAATACTAAAAGTTTAAAATAGTGGCGCCATCTACTGAACACCTGTGAATCGAGAAAAAGTTGTTGGTTATTTATTAATTGAAAATATTGGAAAGTTCTTGTGGATCTGTAAATATACATGTGGTAACAGTTTTAAAATTTATAAATTATCAACCTACACAGGTGATAATTTATCCGGCGTTGCCCGGTATTTTAAGAATGTTTGTTAACCAAAATCAATTTAAAAACTAAGTACAGTATAAATAACATAGAATAAAAAGCATGTCAAATGTTATACGCATGAATAAAAAGAAAACCCAACATAAAAAACCATAAATTTACAATAATTTCTTCAGAATTCAGCTAGATTTAGCGTTTCATCATTGGAGCAAAAAAACCCTGAAAAGTAAAGCATAAAATATATACATTTATAATAAACCACTAAAAGCTGAAAAGGAAAAATGTCAAATTGTCTTTAGGAAAGTAAAGAATTTAGAAAAGTAAAGCTGAAAAGTAAAAATGTCAAATTGTCGAATGTTTGTTAACCAAAATCAATTTAAAAACTAAATACAGTATAAATAACATAGAAAAGATTTAGCCTTTATCATTGGACAAAAAATCCTGAAAAGTAAAACATAAAATATATAAATTTATAATAAACCTACCAAAATCCATTAAAAAACTAAACACAGTATAAATAACATAGAAAAAAAAGTATACGAAATGTTATACACATTATTTTTTTTTATTATTTTATTTTTCATATTATTAATAATTTTTAAAAATAATAAAATAAAATAAAAATAATTAAAAAATAATAAATAAATAATAATAATAATAATAATAATTTAAAAAATAATAAAATAAAAGGTGAAATAAAAAAGCCTCTATAAATAAGCTGAAAATACAGGTTTAGCAAAATGTGAACGATCCGTATTTGAACCCGCGGCGTGTAGCGTGGTAAATGAACGCTTTTACTGAATGCGCCACAATGACATGCTACTTTGTTGCGTAAAGAGGAAAATATTTGACTAAGTTTACTGGAAAGTTGCTATGGGTTGGTGAATATACATGTATTTATGGAGTGAGAGGAGTTTTAAGTCAGAAATAAGTTAGCAGGTTAGAAGCTTAGTCTTCAACTCTTCAATAGACACAAAGACATAAGCGAGGGGGGTTGTAGTAGCGATTAAAAAAGATCTCGTGACACTTAGCGTGGTTGATTCGAATTTTCCATCGCGTGTGGCAGTGTCAATATGCCGTTGGATCCGATTTATTTTAGAGTATAAAATCTGACTTGAAAGATTATTATTTTCATTTATTATTCTGGTTTAATATATAACTTGAAACTTTTTGATTTTATTTATTTTTATCTTTTCGCTCGCTGTTTGCCAGCTAACCCTAACGCGGACGCCATATTCAGAGGGGTGATTCCACAAAGTGTAACAGCTTACATTTAGTTTCAAAATTCTTGGTTTTTTATTAATTAAAAATCAACGGTAATTAATTTCGATTTTTGAAGTTCTTCAGACCCTCGGCTGTTTTTAAAGACGCCTGTATGTAAAATTTCACGATCGTTGCTCCTAAACTGTGGATTTCTATACAATTACAGAGATACAAACATTCATTTTTATATATTAGATATGTATACATACATATATATATATATATATATATATATATATATATATATATATATATATATATATATATATATATATATATATATATACATATATATATATACATACATATATATATATATGTATACATACATATATATATATATACATACATATATATATACATATATATATATATATATATACACATACATATTTAAGTATATATATATATATATATATATACAGTCGAACCTCCATATATCGAACTTCCACATATCGAAATTTTCTATATATCGAACTCTTAGCAAATCTACATGTTCATTACATAGAAAAATTATTTCTATATATCGAAATTTTTTCAAGACAAATTGGGAGATTTTATTCCACTTTAGAATAAAATCTCCCAATTTTTGGCATTTGAAACAATATGTCGTGGACTTCAGTTGTCGTGGAAAATGTCCCTGATTCAGTATTTAGTGGACTGAATAAATACGAACATTTCTTTGAACTTTTCGCAAAGCTGGCTGTTCAGCAAAATATTCGTAGTTTTTTTTATATAAGAATGTAACCACTGTCTGGATTATTGTTTTTTTAAAGGTATGTAGTACTCAATAAATCTTTCATATTAATTCATTTTTTAGATATTAACTTTCATTTAATGGGATTCGCATATAAATTAGAAATGGAGTTTCGTATACCAAAATTAGCTTTAATATTTTTTTTAGGAGAATTATGATAAAACTAAGCTCAATTCTATATATCGAAATTTCTATATATCGAATTTTTTCCGGCAATTTGCTACTTCGATATATGGAGGTTCGACTGTATATATACAGTGTGTATCAAAATTATAAGACCACTGTGGATTTTGTGATTTTTACTATAAATAGTATAATTTTTTAAAAATTAAATTAGGTTGATGTTAATAAATGAAATATAAAATATATGTATATTATTTTTAAGAGATATTTATATATACTAATTATTTTATCAACAATTTCACATTTTTCCAATCAAATATCTGTAACAAAATTATAAGACCACTAGTTAAAACAAATTTTTTTAATAAAACTAATATGATGTTGATCCAACATTTTTCTGAATAACTTCAAATACTCGATTTTTCATTGAATTAATTAGTTTTTCGAGCAAATATTTGGGAATTTTGTCCCATTCATCCATGATAGCTAGTTCCAATTCATACACAGAATCATACTGACGATTATTTGCATACACTTGACGAGCCAAATGGCCCCACAAGTTTTCAGTGGGATTCAGGTCTGGACTAAGGCTTGGCCAGTTTAAGACCTCGATTTTTTCTTTTTGGAACAAGTTTTTAGTTAATTTAGACACATGGCATGGCCCATTTGTCTTGCTGAAATTTCCAGTTTGATCCTCCTAAAAATGGGCCAAAAGGTATAAGGTGTTGGAAAAGCAGTTGTTGATAACAAATGGAGTCCATTTTTCCAAGAACTCGCGGCATTTCCCATCATATGCAAAAGCTCCCCACACCATCACAGAGCCACCACCCATCTGTGTACTGAAGAAAACCTGAGGTTCCGTTCGTGAATCATGCCAGTAGGTAATATTACCGTCCGGGCCATCCAAATTAAATTTATTTCGTAGAAAAAAAATAATTTTTTTCCAAGCAGCATCTCAGGTCATGATTTCCTTTGCCCACTTCAGCCTTCCTTCTTTATGATGCTTTAACAGTCGTGGTTTTCTTTTTAATTTCCGAAGAGCAACATTTGAATTTGATCTTAAAGTGTGCCAGACTGTCATATGTGAAATTGTTTTACTTCTGTGTTGTGTTATTTTAGAGTAAATAGTTCTGTTTCGTTGCAAGCTTGAAAATTCGTCTATTATCGCGAGCAGATAATTTACTCTTTCTGCCAGATCTTTTATATTTTACATAAAAGTCTATTTTACTTAAAACGTTATGAATAGCAGTTTTAGAACGTTTAATTTTCTTACTTATTTCACGTTCCGATTTTCCAGAGCCTTTATAAAACCAAATTTTTCGAACTTCTAGTTCAGATAATTCTCTTCCACGTGGCATTGTGAATTTCCTCATAAAAACAAACAAATTAAATTCTATTTCTTTTACAATATTATCGTTTGGACTTTTTTGTGATGTAAAGTTACAGTTTATCTACAATTTTGAAAGAAAAAATAAAACAGTTTTTAAAATGCAAACAATTTTAAATAAAAAAAATAAGTGGTTTTATATTTATGTTACACCGAAATTTCAAAAAATCTTTTGCTGTGTGAAATTATCTCAATTTTTTTTCCTTTAAGCGATTCATTTGAGAAATTTAAGTTTTTTTCATTTGCTTCAAATTTTAAAATTATTCATTTTATGCAGTGTAATATTAAAATGAGTGATATTTTGGGTGGTCTTATAATTTTCTTATACACTGTATATATATATATATATATATATATATATATATATATATATATATATATATATATATATATATATATATATATATATATATATATATATATATATATGTATATATATATATATATATATATATATATATATATATATATATATATATATACATATATATATATACATATATATATATCTATATATATAAAACAGTTCCGTAACTGACTCATTCATTCATTTACTCACTGACTGACTGACATACAACGCACAGAC
>OU015503.1:17965316-18227816 GCA_907164885.2 Dolomedes plantarius | reverse complement strand
TTTTTAAGGAAAAGAAAAATATTTATGTTTCGAACTGTATTCTTTAATGAACTGATCCTAAAGCAAATGTTTGTTGCTTTTTTGGAAAGCTGATTTTTATTTTTCTCGTATTGCACTGAAAACTGTTGTGGACACAAACTCGAGAACTGCTTGGGCCGTTGCATCCTAATCGCACAAAACTTCGACCATCGTTTCCAAGAATCGAACCTCGTGATGAACATTGCCTATTTGACTGACATCCTTGAAAGAGAGAGATCGAGGGTTTGAAATGCAGCCACCCACGTCCAATTTACAAGTCCCCTTCTTCCTGAGAATGAACAAAGGCTTTCCTAAACAACGGTATACAAAACATTATCTGCGTGAGAACTTATCAAAGAACTTATTCGAGGCTCTAAGGTAGGGATAATCAAACTGCTGCTCGCCAAACTTTTATGTGCGGCCTGAAACACCCACTGTCGTGATCAAACAGGTGCTTTTGTAAACACAATTTTGACATGAGGGCCTGAAAAGTACAAAACTGTGACACCTGCTGCCCACGTTGCCGGCATCAACGTATTTTTGTGAATCATCCCATTCAAAAATGAAAATACAAAGAACGTGTACAGAAATAGACTTGCTGATTCTTACTTTGACGACGCATTGAGAGAAGCACGTTGCAAGTGTGAACCGGATTTGTGTGAAATGGTCAAAAGTTTGCCAAAACCATGAAAAAAAAAATCACACCCATTTTTCAATAAATGTTTGATTACATATAGGTTTTGAGTTCAGACCTGCCAACCTTAGTAAGAGCAAAATCCTGCAATATTCTACCGTGCATAAAATAATCGACATAACGACGTAACACAAAACAGTATAGTAAAAAATTATAATAAAACAATTATAATGTATACTTATTTATAGTTTATAGGATATCTTTAATTATATTACATAGTTAAAAATATTTCCTTATTGTTCAGCTCATCTTAAAATTATAATATTAAACAAAATTTATATATTTGAAATTTGTAATCGTACATTTTAATGTACATCATATTTACACTAGCAGGGAACCCAGCAGTCTATATATTGAGTACTTCTATTTCTTTATAATGTTTGTTTTAATGAATTGCAGAAAATCTTGGAATTTTTGTAACATTTACTGTAGCTGATTTTGCTCTTTTTAAAAATTCATTATCAAATTGTTCTTCATAACAGTGTCCTTGTCGGTTCGATTTGCATATTAGCAAATTTTCTAAGGTTTCCCTTGACATAGATGACCTGAACTGAGTGGGTATTTTTGTTATGTAACTAAAAATCCTCTCACAATCTGCATTACTGTGAGGGATTGTTAAAACCAGTGTTAATTGTTTACGTTTCGGAATCCGGTAATAATAGTGTCCTTTCCGGAAACGAGGAAGATGCATTAAAAATCCGGCATTAAATCCGGAAAGTTGGCAGGTCTGTGAGTTTTATTTTTTACATTATTATACTGTGAGGTATGGTGTTCTATGCTGCAACCCGCGTTAACGTAGCAAATATATGCATGTGGCTTGAGAGTACAAAACGTTTAGTATGGCTTCTCTAAGGGCTTATTCAAAATAGAGATGGGTAAATAAGCTCAGAACCATTCGCTCTGAACGGCTCTTTGAAATGAACGACTGATCCGGATCTCAGTATCTCGGATCTGACGGCTCCCACTTCGTTCACCGGAACCGGAAAGTCCGATGTAGATTGTCGCCGACTGTACACAGATCTTTAAGACCCGGCTCAATCAGATTCGAAATTTTTGAAGATACAGGTTTTTCAAAAAGAGCCGCCTCTTTTTGAAGACTTTTCAAAATGACCGGCTCTTTTTGAAGATCTGTTTTCAAAATGACCTGGTTCTCTGAAAGACCGACTTCGTATCTGCTATAGATCTGTTATAGATCTCGTTAGCGAACGACCAGGATCCGGGTCTTTGGAGAAACGTTCGGGCAGCGGTGATTGATTTGCTGGCCAGCTGCTGAGTAACGGGGGGAATAAGTCAACGGGGAAATAAGCAGTCTATTGTAATGAATTACGTTTTCAGTCTTGCGGTTGATACAACGATTGATGTAGAGTGGAAAATACAAATTCATCCATTTAATAATATCTAGTAACGGATGTATGTATATACTATGTTTCAGCATCACTCTGGAACGCCTGGAGCAATTTCAAAAAAACTTGGCACACGTATGATTTATATAATGGGAATAATTTCTGGGGGGGGGGTTGACACCCCTAGCACCCCTAGGGGGGAGGGGGCCATGTAAAACTAAACGAAAACGACTGATATTAGTGTCGAATCCATAGTTTTCGGGATCGCTGAAATAAATAGTGACACTCTCGAAGCCGTTTAAGGGCAAGTTCAGCCCCCCTCCAAAAATAAGCATTGGGGGGGGGGGGAAAGGATGAAAAATAAAATGTCCAAAATGACCAAGAGTGGTGTCTAATCAATAGTTTTAGGGGCAGCTGAGAAAAATAGTGACACTCACGATGCCGTTTAACGGCGAGTTCAGCCCCACCATCAGTATTGGGGGGGAGGGGGAAAGGATGAAAAATAAAATGTCCAAAATGACCGAGAGTGGTGTCTAATCAATAGTTTTCGGGGTTTAAACTTTTTTTACATTTGCATTTAAAATAATACATTGAGGGTTATAAATTTTATATCACGAGAAAGATCATAAAAATTCCTTCAAAATGAAATTTTTTTCGAATTTTTACCTCCATTTCCTGATTTTTGGTGAATTTTTAAATATTAATTTTTAGAATTTAATTTGTTAAATGCTGATCACGTAGTTTCTTTTTCTGGTACTTTCAATAAATTTATCGTCACGTGCGTAACAACTAAACAGACAAAAAAACTATTTTTTCTCTTTCTAATGCAGCAGACGATTGGATATTATCCAAAAAAAATGCATATCCCTTACGATTTTTTTATAAATATATATATATAGATAGATATATATTTTACATCAATTGCATACATTGATTATCGCATTTATTATAAATAAATATACACTCATGGACAAAAAAAATTAGCGCACCAAGAAATAATTGCGGGATCGTAACGAAACTTACAATGAAGGTACATGTCGGGGAGATATGCAAACGATTAGAAATGCAGCGTGATTGCGCATTACGTATAGCCGGTAGAGGGCGTTGAACATCGTACTCTGTGGAGTATAAAACAGGTAACCAAAGCTTGTTTGAGTGTGCTGAATCATTTACAAAGGAAGAGCTGAGATAGACGTGCCATTACGCCGTGTTCGAAGACAATATAAGCAGTTGTCGCAGTTTGAGAGGGGGAGAATTTTCGGGATGATGGAAGCTGGGTGGTCAGCTAGGCGAGTAGCTCGTCAATTAGGCCGCTCTGATTGTGTTGTGAGGAGGTGTTGGGACCAGTGGACCCGAGAGATGTCATGTACACGAAGACCAGGCTCAGGACGCCCTCGACAGACCAGTCTTCGAGAAGACCGCCACATCGTAAGAAATGCACGCGTACAGCCAACTGCTTCATCGGCCGCCATCCAGGCACTTGGTAGCACCTTCACTAGGGGCCTCTGTGTCTTCTCGAACCATACGAAGGCGCCTGGCTGAAGGACAGTTGGTATCGCGGCGCCCATTACGTGTGCTGCCCCTGACGCCCCCCAATCGACGCCTCCGTTTGGAATTATGCCGCGCACGAGGAAACTGGAATGCAGCGGAATGGAACCAGGTCGTCTTTAGCGACGAATCCAGATTCAATCTCGGCAGTGATGACAATCGTGTTCGTGTGTGGAGAGCCCGTGGTGAACGCTTCAATCCTGCTTTTGCTGTACAGCCACACATCGCTCCCACAGCTGGTGTGATGGTATGGGGTGCCATTGCCTACAATACACGGTCACCCCTAGTATTGTTCCGTGGCACCATGACAGCCCAGCGGTATGTTCATGAAATCCTGCAACCACATGTGTTGCCACTCATGCAACGGCTCCCAGGAGCCATTTTTCAACAAGACAATGCTCGGCCTCATACGGCAAGGGTGTCACAAGACTGTCTCCGCACTGTTACTACCCTTCCTTGGCCTGCCCGATCCCCAGATTTGTCTCCAATCGAGCATATCTGGGATCATTTGGGACGACGAGTTGGGCATCCCACGAGTTTGAACGAACTAGAGGCAAGGTTACAGCAAATATGGAACGAAATGTCTCAAGACATCATACAGAACTTGTATGACTCAATGCCCGATCGTATCGCATCGTGCATTCGCGCTAGATGGGGTCCAACGGAGTATTAACTCCTCCGTTCTTTTGCCTTTTTCTCTGAAATAAATTATCCTTTTTCTTTGATTTTCTTATCATTTACTTATATCAAAGTAGTCATTACGTATGTAAAATTTCGTTTCATTTTGACGACTCCTTCTTGGTGCGCTAATTTTTTTGTCCATGAGTGTATTTATTTTTTGGCATAAATTGCATACGTTGACCGTTGTATTTAATTTGAATGTACTCCGTAGCAAAGCGCGGGTTTTCAGCTAGTCTAATATATAAAAATGAATGTTCGTTTCTCTGTAATTGTATAGAAATCCACAGTTTAGGAGCAATTATCGTGAAATTTTACATACAGGCGTTTTAAAACCAGCCGAGGGTCTGAAGAACTTGAAAAATCGAAATTAATTACCGTTGATTTTTAATTAATAAAAAACCAACAATTTTGAAACTAAATGTAAGCTGTTACACTTTGTGGAATCACCCGTCTGAATATGGCGTCCACGTTAGGGTTAGCTGGCAAACAGCGAGCGAAAAGATAAAAAAAAATAAAATCAAAAAAGTTTCAAGTTATATATTAAACCAGAATAATAAATGAAAATAATAATCTTTCAAGTCAGATTTTATACTCTAAAATAAATCGGATCCAACGGCATATTGACACTATCACACGCGATGGAAAATTCGAATCAACCACGCTAAGTGTCACGAGATCTTTTTTAATCGCTACTGCAAGCCCCCCCGCTTATGTCTTTGTGTCAATTGAAGAGTTTAAGACTTAAGCTTCTATCCTGCTAACTTATTTCTGGCTTAAAACTCCCCTCACTCCATAAATACATGTATATTCACCAACCCATAGCAACTTTCCAGTAATTGTAGTCGAATATTTTCCTATTTACTCAATAAAGCAACATGTCATTGTGGCGCATTCAGTAAAAGCGTTAATTTACTACGCTACACGACGCGGGTTCGAATACGGATCGTACAAATTTTGCTAAACCTGTATTTTCAGCTTTTTTATGGAGGCTTTTTTATTTCAGCTTTTATTTTATTATTTTTTAAATTATTATTATTATATTTTTTATTTATTATTTTTAAAATTATTTTTATTTTATTTTATTTTTCATATTATTAATGTGTATAACATTTCGTATACTTTTTTTTCTATGTTATTTTATACTGTGTTTAGTTTTTTAATGGATTTTGGTAGGTTTATTATAAATTTATACATTTTATGTTTTACTTTTCAAGATTTTTTGTCCAACGATAAAGGCTAAATCTTTTCTATGTTATTTATACTGTATTTAGTTTTTAAATTGATTTTGGTTAACAAACATTCGACAATTTGACATTTTTACTTTTCAGCTTTACTTTTCAAAATTCTTTACTTTCCTAAAGACAATTTGACATTTTTCCTTTTCAGCTTTTAGTGGTTTATTATAAATGTATATATTTTATGCTTTACTTTTCAGGGTTTTTTTGCTCCAATGATGAAACGCTAAATCTAGCTGAATTCTGAAGAAATTATTGTAAATTTATGGTTTATTATGTTGGGTTTTCTTTTTATTCATGCGTATAACATTTCACATGCTTTTTATTCTATGTTATTTATACTGTGTTTAGTTTTTAAATTGATTTTGGTTAACAAACATTCTTAAAATCCCGGGCAACGCCGGATAAATTATCACCTGTGTAGGTTGATAATTTATAAATTTTAAAACTGTTACCCCATGTATATTTACAGATCCACAAGAACTTTCCAATATTTTTAATTAATAAATAACCAACAACTTTTGAAAAATAAAAACGCGCTTTTTTATATGCACATATTACGGACTCTGTTCACCGTTTCGGCTTCAAAGCATGGTTGCCACTCACCTGTCTTCAAAATTGGCTTCGTAGAATTCTATCCTCTCATCCGTGTTCTTTTCCTTGGCGAATTCAATCATACTTTTCATGATGTCGACACCTATAATTTTTTTCACTCTGGGGAAGGCGGTTAGAAACAACTTTTGGCAGGAGACTCCTGGTCCACATCCGACGTCCATTATGACATCCTCCATTCCGGAACTGTTAAAGTTCTGGAACGGCATAAGGTCTAACAAAATTTGATAATCTAAAGATATCAGATTTTTCTCGATGTCTGTATTTGTTTGCTTTTTCATACACTTCCCTTTTTTAACTGTTAATGTTCCGGCATGGCATATGGTCCGAAAAAATTTGGTAATTTAAATATACCAGATTTTTTCTCGATGTCTGCATTTGTTTGCTTTTTCATACACTGCTCTTTTTGGAACTGTTAAAGTTCCGGCGCGTCATATGGTTTAACAAAATTTGATAATTTAAAGATATCAGATTTTTTCTCACTTCTCACAACCAAATAAGAATTATGAGTTGTTATGAATTTTACATTACGTGCTGGTGCTTCATTAATAATACAACTGACATGAAAGATACAATTACGATTACCTAAAATAAGTCCATTTTTTCTAAGTTTAACATTGATCTTAATAACAGTTGAAAGTATTCAGACCCTTGAGGTTCTTGTTTACCCATATACAGTGCAATAAGAAATGGCTGTTTATCAACTGACTAATATATTCGCCCCAAGACTGGCGATAACTGAACATTGCTAGATCTTGATATTGGAAGACCATCAATAAATAGAGTCATCAATAAATAGAGTCCGGGATCACACAGGCGTTCAATGCTTCATCTTTACTACATATTTTGTCGCCATTCAGTGTTTTATGTTTACAACACGTTTCATCGCCTTTTATAATATTTTCTACACTTCTCACAACCAAAATAAGAATTATAAGTATTTATTCATTTTACATTACGTGCTGGTGCTTCAGTAATAATAAAGCTGACATAAAAGATACAATTCGATTACCTACCAGAAGTGCATTTTTTCTAAATTTAACATTCTTTCAATAACAGTTGAAAGTATTCAGACCCTTGAAGTTCTTGTCAAGCGCTGATTGAAAAAAAAATGCAACATACTATCATGGCACGAGGTAATAAATGTAATAAAAACGCGATTTTCTTGGATAGGCATAAATTACGGACCCTGTTCACCGTTTCGGCTTCAAAGCATCGTTGTCAGTCGCCTGTCTTCAATATTGGCTTCGTAGAATTCTATCCTCTTATCCGCGTTCTTTTCCTTGGCGAATTGTATCATACATTTCATGATGTCGACACCTATAATTTTTTTCACTCTGGGAAAGGCGGTTAGAAACAACTTTTGGCAGGAGACTCCCGGTCCACATCCGACGTCCATCACGACATCCTCCGTTCCGGAACTGTTAAAGTTCCGGAAAGGCATAAGGTCTAACAAAATTTGATAATTTAAACATATCAGATTTTTTCTCGATGTCTGCATTTGTTTGCGTTTTCATACACTGCTCTCTTTCGAACTGTTAAAGTTCCGGCACGGGATATGGTCTAAGAAAAATTTGATAATTTAAAGATATAACATTTTTTCTCGAGGTCGGTATTTGATTGCCTTTTTAGACACTGCTCTTTTTCGCACTGTTAAAGTTCCGGCATGGCATATGGTTCAAAGAGTTTAAAGAAAGAATTAAATCAAACGAGTTTAAAGACTCATTTGGATTATGAGTATGCCATCCTAAACATTTTTTCATCAACGATGGCATGGACAAATCTTTAAATATATCTTTTATAGTATCCATTACAGGTGGTTGAATTGAATTTTTATGTCTGAAAGACTGTAGATATCCTTCTGCACATGCTCCTTGATATGAGCACCACGAATCATCTCCTGTTGGGCAAAAATGATGAGTTGGTTCCAGTTCTGTTGATAGTTTATAATAAAATATTGTCCACACTGATTTTTGCATGTCTTTTACTGACGTGCAGTGTTTTCTAATGACATTTTAGAAAAAAAATAGTCAATTTATTTATTACATCGTCCGTAAGACGACCTTTTCCACATAAAGTTTTTCCATCACTCAGTTTTTAGCCCTTCAGTTTCTGCTTTCGCATTCGCAGTCTGGTGCCCATTCTTTTTGTATGTGTCCGACACTTTTAATTTTTCTTATGGTGAAATCTTTCCCATAAGGCTCAGATTGCTGGACAAAATTGAAGGTTTTGCAGTCGCCATCACCTATATAGTGTGTATAACGTACATTATGTACAATGTTGGAACGGTAAAAAATTCTTTGCATTTCAACAACTTCCATCATTGCAGCAGCACCACTATGGTTTTTTTTACATGTACTGGAATGGTCTGAATGCCATTTCTTATACCCCAGATCTCCTACCTTTCCAATAATCACACCCTTTGCTGTATAAAGAAAGCACCCCTGTGTGTATTACATTTCCACACAGAGCTCCTATCACAATGCACACTCCAACTAAGGATGTATGACCACGTGTCTTCCAAGTGCCATCCCCACTAACAGTCAAATCTGAATAATTAATGTTACAATTAATTTCTTCTTCGACAGCAGAAGACATGCTTCTTTTAGCGACAGGAGATGATTCAAGTCTCATATCATTTGAACATGTCTTTTTTCTTCTTCTTTTTTTTTCGTGGCATAGAATTAGAAGGGGATTCATCATTTATGGATGATCTTGGTCTTCCTCTTCGCTTTGGTCCTGTTTTCGCTTTTACAAGTAATCCCTGTGTTACGCGTCTTTTGTATTCTAACAGGGAGATTGATTCTTGTGTTTCCGTATACGCTATGTATGAATTGACACGTTATCTCCATCATAGCAAAAAAGAGCCTATGCCACCACTTTTTTGATTTCCTATATCTATCACAGAAGGATCGTAGCATATCGGATTTATCTACACCACCCATATGTGGGTTATAATCTTTAACTATATTAGGTGCAGATACTTCCAGTTTTGTGCCATCCTTCTGAGTCCTGCTGATTTTGCATGTCTCATTTCCATGAAAATTTGATAGAAAATGCACTGATCGATTATCTTTCCACTTGAAAAATGATATACCTTGATCAGTGATTCGGTAATCAAATTCTCCACGTTTTAGTTTTTTATCTTCCAGTAGCTTTGGCAGTCCATCTCGATCAAAGCGTATAGTACCAACAGCGAATATACTTTTTGTTTTTAAATATTCATATAGATCATCTGATGAATAATAATTGTCCATCGCTATGATGTGGTTATTGCCTGCTAGATTCTTTGTCATTTTTACGATAACACTTCCTCAAAGCCCAAATCTTTTTTTCGTCGATTCATTTGTAGACTTTCCTTTTCCTTGATATACATCAAATTCATATATATATCCAGGCATGTCAGCTCTACACCTCAGTTTATAACCCCTTTTTATTGGTTTCATTGGGTTATACTGTTTCAAAGATGAACGGCCTTTGAAAAGGACCATACTTTCATCTATGGACTGGATTTGTAAAGGCAACCGAAATTTTTGAAAAATTTCATTCAAACGTGTCATTAAGGGTCTAAATTTGAATAATTTATCTCTATTTCCTGCAGGAATTAAGGAATCGTCATTGACATGAACGTTTGATAAAATTTGAAAATATCTAGTTCGTGTCATAGTTTGCGGGACCACACTTACTGAAATATCTATATCGGATAACCAATAATTATGAATTCGGGGTAATCTATGATAGCTGAACAAGATCTGTAAGCCTAAAAAACCATAAAGTTCTTCTTCAGTAATCACAGAAGTAGATCTTTGCTTCTGCGTTATGTAGAGATTAGTCTGAAACACTAAATTTTGGATGATTGTATCATCTAGAAAGTTCAAGAAGAAATCTGTTGGAGTAGTTAAAATTTTCAAAAAAAAAAAATGTCAACAAATCCTGTCTTTGAGGAAAAAATCGGAACTTGTGTAGGGGCATCTTTCTTTCTCCAAATTCTCTTAATTTCCTCTTCATCTGAACTAATTTCAGAGCCGGATTCAACATCACTTTTCGGTCTAGATGAAGGTGTAGGTACTTCTCCATCTGAATCTGCATCATCATCAGAAGAGTCTTCTATCGGCGTATCACTATTATCAGATGGAAGATCATGTAGCATCTGCAATGCTTCCTCTGTCGTCAAGAGTTTCTTTCCAGGCATACTAAATGTATTAAATAATAATTATTGAAAGCTGATGGAAGGCAATTACATTCAAAATATCATCTTTCGATAGAAAGTAGAGAGAAAATTTAAGGAAATGTAAATTTATAACGTACTCAAAGAATGTGTATTTGAGGTTCTATATCAGAAAAATAAAATACAGAAATCATGAAATAAAAAATATAAATTAGTATATTGGGCTCTAAGATCTTTCATGTAACACCAAACTCACTATTTCTGTTCAAATGTTTAATAATAATAATGATAATAATAATACCATTTGGAATTCTCATAAATTCGTTTTGAAAAACTCATATTTTTTCTAAATACCTTATTTATCTGCATCCATGTTTTTCCAGTTGCATGCAAATTATATCTATCAAACGCTACAACGCACGTTGAAAGGAATTTTACACCTATTAACATGTTAGAAAAAGCTGCTACTGCCATCTAGTGAGAAAAAGGAAAGTAAAGCATCGATCCTTGTCAGTCCCGTTAGTAATATACGAATAGAAGCTATTTTATAGGACTTTAAAGAAAGTGGTACTTATAAGTATCGTCAGTACATAAACGGTTAAGCTGCAGAGACTAATTACAAAGCTGAGAAATACTGAAAAAATTGCCATGATATGCCACCACAAATATATCTTATTCTTGTTCGTAAGATTTAAAGTTGAGCTAATACTTGTGTCTTTTCTTTTGTTCCACACATTGGATATCTTACTTCATGACTATATGTTCTTAACAAATTTCAACAAAGAATTTTCTGTTCGAATTTTGAACTCCACCATAAGTGATAGTGCGAACATAATAATGTCAATTACACGATTTTTGTTGGAAAAGTAATATCTATTGATGTCTTCATATTTCTGCATGACACAAAATCTGCGACATTTTGAAGCATTCGATCATGCCACTTACAGTATGCGGGCCTAAGTTATCTGAAACAACTGTTATATTTTTTGCGTGCATATTATACTTTCCTTCGGGCCTATTTAGTCTAAAGCCTTAAGAAAATTAAAACGTACTTCTTCAGATTGGAATTTATTTTCTCTTCTGTAACAAAATGTGGAAATACCTAAATAGCAGAGAACCGGAGGTACCCGAAGGAAGATTTAGCACATAAATTTGGTGCGGACTATCATTTTTTTACATAGTTGTGACTGTTATGTAGAACACATCACTTTTATATCAGATATGTTTGACTGTTGCATATTATGATTAATTATATTTTTATTCTTGTTTCGAAGACAAATTGTTAAGTTAAAAATTGTTTAACCCATATATACTACAAACTATTTATCAAAACAATATATAATTCACCAAGCAAATAATGGACTTTTTCTCTGTGCGCATACAAATAACCAATGTTTGAATAACACACATATCTAGGATTATCATCATCATATTAAAAACAACTGTAATTTAATCTTTAAATCAATGAATGTTGAGTAGGGCTGGGCGATTTAGAGATTTTTTAAATCGATTTATCATCAGTCTAACTTCGCAATCTAGTGATAAATTTATTTAACACCACTGTTGAATATGTCCCTATCTCCCCCCCCCCCACACATATATGTTTTTAAGCTGAAGATTTTAGCTATCTTTTATAACAAAGGCAATATAAATAAATTAATTTTATTAATTAAACTTAGTTCGAGAAATTTCATTTGAAATATAACAAAGATTAGAAAAATTACTTTCTCTGAATTAAACTATTCATTGAATGAAATAATTTTAATGTAATTATTCTTCTACACTGCTCAAAACAATTAGAGGAGCACATGGTTTTAACGAAATTACGCAAATACGTACACCGATAAGTAACATAAAATAAATCATCCATAATTTAAAGCCTAGCAGGAAACAGAAGAAGAAAACTTCATATGCAAATCAAAGTTCATGACGTCAAGAACCAGAAAAAGAACATAAGGGTGGAAATCGGGATGTTGCAGAAACGTCTGTTTCACTGCTTTAACTGTGAAATTCGATTGCTCAGTTATTCTTTTTGAGAAAAGGTGACTTGAAAATGTCTCAACAACGTGATTTACCGGAATCCATGGCATGACATATTATAGGCAGACTTGAATCCGGGCAAACACAACGTAGTGTCGCAGACGCTGTTGGAGTCACCAGAAGTGTCGTTGCAAGGCTGTGGAATCGATTCCAAGAAACAGGAAATGTTAGACGTCGACCAGGGCGAGGTCGGCCACGTGCCACTACGGCAACTGATGACCGGTATATACTGTTAACCGCTCGTCGAAACAGAACAGACAATGCTACTCAGCTGCAAAGACAGTTGCTCTTGGCAACAGGACGAAGGGTGTCCAGCCAAACAGTACGTACTAGGCTTCATCAGGGAGGTCTCTATGCACGTAGGCCAATGGTCTGCATTCCGTTGACCTCACGCCACCGTGCGGCCCGAAGAAGATGGGCTGCTGAACATCGAGATTGGGAGCAACATGATTGGAGCCAAGTGCTGTTTACAGACGAGTCCCGATTCAGTCTGGATTGTGACACCCGACGTGTTTTGGTATATAGGGAAAGGGGCACTCAAAATAACCCCACATTCGTTTGTCAAAGGTCACGATACAGACGAGCTGGTTTTATGGTATGGGGTGGAATCAGCATAGGTGGACGTACGGACCTGCATATCATTCGGAATGGTACTTTGACGGCCCGAAGGTATGCAGACGAGATACTGAGACCTCATGTCATACCTTACGCTGCAGCCATTGGAGATTCCTTTGTTTTCCAGCATGATAATGCCAGACCGCATAAAGCTCGTCTTGTGGAAACATGCTTGAACCTGAAACAGTACAGCGTATGGAATGGCCAGCGTGCTCTCCTGACCTGAATCCAATCGAGCATGTTTGGGACATGCTCGGACGACGCATTGCTGCGAGACCAAGGCCTCCTTTTACTCTCCGAGTCTTGGAGATTGCACTTCTTGAGGAGTGGAACAGTATTCCCCAAAGTCTTATCGATAACATCATCGCATCCATGGAAAACAGGTGTGCAGCAGTCTTAGCTGTTCGAGAAGAGCATACGACATAATAAAAATCTTGCATCATATCTAAACAATACTTTTTTTTATCGTTTACATGTAACCAAATTGTTGCCCTAAAGCATCTTTTCATGTTTTCTCCATATTTTCAAAGAATTAAAGCTTAATTACAAATTTTTTTACGTCTTTTTTTCTGTATTCTGCATTGATACGCGTGTACTATCCATTTTATGCCAATACGTGGCTGTCTCACACGGTCTTCTTAACTTCTTTGCTTGCTCCCATAATTTTTTTGAGCAGTGTACATTACTTATACATCAGTAATGGCAAATTTGTTGCACATTGGCAAAATTCTTGCCAAGTTTCTACATGCCAGAAAAAATTTGAAATTAAAAATAAAAATAAATAAGTCGCTATGTTTGATATGCTCAAGTCAAAGAAAAGTGTGAATTGCCTGGGAGAAATAAGCCTCGTTTTAAATAGGTGGAACAGGGATGATTTTAAAGAGCTGTTTAATACAGAATAGTTGATTATAATTAATACCTTGAAATCAATAACATACCAACCTGATAGCAAAAATCTTGAAAGTAACATGAAATAAACTTAAGTAAACTGTAACAAATCATAATAGTTTTCTTCAAATCTAAGTACTATTAAAATATTTAACTATTTATTGATACTTATATATTTAATAAATATTGTACTCTATCTCTTTATTTTGTTTATTACAAACATACATATTTTCAATTTTGTACTTTAATTTTGGTACTTTGATAAATTCTATTTGACATCTCTGCTATACATAATTAATATAATTACAATTTCTTTACCATAACAGTTCTTTCAAAGTTTGAGAAAAAAATATTTCACCCTCATTTTCTTTAGAATTTAATGGATTAAGATAACACAGAATGAATATTACATTTTTCTAAAGATATTGTTCAACATTCATACTCTTAAAATTACTCTATTATTTCAACAAGTTAGATAAGTCCCATTTTAAGAAATAATATGGAAAGTAAAAAGAAAAAGAAGCTGACCAATATTACAAAGAATAACACTAAGAACTTACCAAGGAAAAAAATCAGAATTTCTTTATGTTTGTGTAACTTGACAACATACATATTTGTCAATTAAAAAAAATAACTATATTAAATCAAAAAATATCTCCCAAATAAAAATAAAGGGAAAATGTATTAATCATATCATGAGATTATGTATAATGAAAAAAACCTCCGAGTCAGAAAATATATTCTAATTTTTATTTAATTATATAAACACAAATATTAGAGAATTTTAAAACAGATTAGAAAACTATTTAAATAAAGCAAAAGTGACTGGGAAAATTAAAACAGATTTCTTTTTAAATGATATTTCTATTTTGAGCCAGGAGAACCTGCATTTCATCATTTTTTGGCAGCAGAAAGGCACGATTTTTTGTGATCACATTGCCACCAGCACTAAAAACTCTTTCAGAAGGCACGCTTGTGCCTTGTACAGCCAACAATTTCTTTGATATTACTCTTAAAGGGGAACGACTCCCCATGTGACTTCCACCAAGTCAGCGGGTCTTGGTTCAGCATTGTTTTTGGCATAATTAAGTAATTTTTTAATTCAATTTCGACTTTTCTGGCTGGGAGTGGGATGTCATCTATACTTTCCTGATCTTTATCGTCGTCACTGTTACTTTCTAAAAGCTTTTCTAAAACACATTTTTTAGGATTTTTGTTCTCAGAATTGTCTGAAATACTTTCATTTGCACTATGTTCATAAACATCTAGCATGTGTTGAAGTAAAACTGTTTTCACATCTTCTTTATTGCCGGCATAATTTAAACAAAACCTTGGATCGCAGACAGTTGTAAGGTTTAACAACTCCATCAATTCACTGCATTCAAAGTAATATTCATCCAAAGCAGACAGAATTTCACTTTTCATTTCTTTCACTAGTCTTCTGTCTGTGTCCTTAGGTTGCATACGTTTTTTGATTTTTTGAAGTAAAGGTACCAGAGATGTCGCTATGGTATATTTCTCTCCAGATAAATGCTTCGTTATTTCTTCCATTAAGGCTGTAGACTCTACAAAATCTGCTAATGCAGAAACTTCATTTTGCTCAAGCATTAGAAATTTTTTTGATGGATAGTCAAATAAAACTTTTCTGATAGGAAGCTGGTTGTCTAAAAATCTTTTGCATAATTTTAGTGTGCTCCCCCATCGTGTAGGACATGCACTTGGGAGTCTCAAAGATAAAAAAGATGAGGAAGTGAGGGGGATTCGAATGCCGTGATGTCGCGAAGATGATCAGTCGTTAAACACTAATTTGTCTTTTAAGCTTTAATATGCAGGTGCCACATCAAAATATAATCCAGGTGGGGTATCTTTCAACCCAAGCGGACATAACATGAGTAGGTATCTTACAACCTGACAACCAATAGTGGTGGTTCAAACTTTCGATTTCTAACTACACATTAAAAAGAGTAACAAACAGATTTGACACAGCACCCTCTACCGGCGAGGAGGCCAGGAGGTTGGAGTTTATTCAACACAAAGTTTTCATCTGCATAAGTTCTTGGGCTTGTGAAAGATCCCTAGACATTTTCCAACTATGGGCAAAAGGGTTTTGCAATTTCTTTAGCTTTGCCACAGCTTTACTTAATATTTGGATTTTTAGCGTTTTGTTTATGCCAATATTTATTGTGTGGCCATAGCATGGCACATGCTGCACAACAGATAAGGAAATAGCTTTTAAAATATTTGCACCACTGTCTGTTGTGCAGGAGCACATCTGATTTATATTGTGGTTCCATTCGGAGAGCTTTTCTTGCAGAATTTCAAATATATTTTCTGCTGTATGATCGTCGTTAAAATGAACACAACATAAACATGGGGATTTAAGTTCCCAATTATCATTAATATAATGTGCTGTATTAGTAATAAAAGGTTCAGAGTTAGCTGATGTCCAGCAATCTGTTGTAATAGAAGCATTATTGTCTCTTGCTAAACATATGTCACTCTTTTTTTTTGCTTTGTTTCATTAAACAGTTTTGGGATCGAAGTTTTTGAAAAATACTTTCGACCAGGTAAAGTGTATCGAGTATTTAGAGTTTTAACCACTTCAACAAATGGTTGGCATCAGGGCCGCCCAGAGGGGGAGGGGGGGGGGCAAATGGGGCACTTTGCCCCAGGCCCCCAACTGCCGAAGGGGCCCTAGAAAATTTATAAAAATTTATTTATTTGATTTCCTCCGAAAGAAAATTCTGAAACCTGTACCGTACTTCAAAATTCAAAATAATCTCCTGAAAAAAAGGGCCCCCCCCCCCCAAAAAAAAAAAAAAAAATTATTCGATTAATCAGATTTCTCTTACTACAAAATAGTCTTCTTAAAAATAGTCTTGGGGCCCCCAACAGAAGTTTGCCCCAGGCCCCGTAAAGTCTCTGGGCGGCCCTGGTTGGCATTCAACAGTATTGAATGATTGCATTGCATAAAATGTCACTGCAATGAATTTTGTTACTGCAGCAGACTTTTTCAGATGTTGATGATAAGGGTTGAAAATCTAACAGTCTTCTGATTTTTCGGAGGAGGTATTTCACTGAGCCCAGCAGCTGAAGTTGGATTGGTATCCTGTATATTATCATCAACGTTTATTGCAGTTGCTACTGAACGCATGGATTTTGCTTTATTGAAATTAACAAATTCTGGGGCATGGTAACTTTTTATGTGTGACATTAAGTTGGTTGTGCTGCCTCCTTTGGACTATACTGGAAACTTCCATAATTTGCAAATAGCCACATTTTCTGCCACTAAGATCCCCACTTCATTTGCTGGCAGACCATCATAATTGGCAGTACTGGCCAAAGCATGCTTCTGAACTGTCAGTTTGGAATTTCTCTAGAAGACCATATTTAAACTAAAGATTCTGCAGTACATACTGAGAAATATCTATCAAAGCCTTTTAAGTATGTCTCAGGGCAAATTCTGTTTCTTTTGAAATCATACCACCCTTTTCATGAACCAATCATTTAGATTTTTCAAGAGCAGATAAATCTGCAAGTTCCTTCCACTTACTGATCCATTCATAAAATTTCTCTAGAAAGTGGATGTTTTCATGATTGATGCTAGCAATAGGATCACGGTATGGATCTCTTGTTTGTCTCCCTTTGTAGGGATGTTTGCAATTAACAATTTTCAACCACCTTTGTACAGACTGTAAAAATACTTTAGTTTTTATAAAATCAGAACCAAATTTAGAGCTGTTCTGTTCTAAAGAGTCATGAATTTGTGTCATGAAACAGGCTCAAAGCATGATTTACATTTTGTCTCTCCATTGAAGAGGGGAACAGAACTTTCCTCGTTAATTTGGGTGCACTTTTGATTGTGAGGTGTTTCTCAGAATCATATATTTGCTTGAGATGTAGAAGGCTGGCAATATTAATTTTGGGCATGTCATAGGATCTGGGTAAAAAAATGTTTGATTTGTTAAACTCTGATTCAACCAGTTATTACGAACACACTTAAATAGATGTGGTGTATCAAAAAAGAAAAAAATTTTTTTTTGCTAGCATTGGTCTTTGTATAGATGTTACTAAATTACCATTAAGCATGGTAGTGAACATGTTAGGATTAATTCTATTATTGTCTGAAATCAAAGAGAGTACAGTGTAACCACAACTATACAATAGATCCATTACTCTAATAGTATATTTATGTAACTGATCACTTGTCAATTTTTTTTCTGGAATTAATGCTACAACATCTTTATTTTTTGAAAAAAAGAGAGGAAATTAAAAATGCCTGTACAGTACTAGGTGCAAGAGATTCATTAGAATTGTCAGCCAGCCCTACAACAATTCCTCCTTTATAATCTAGATTTCATCTAAAAGAAGATTGACAATTTTCTGATGTGTTTTGAGGGAACTGGCTTTTAGTTTTAAATCCTTACAGTGGTTATTTACAAAATCCCTTTCACCACTGAAATTTAAAACTGATGTTAGATTCCTTATGTAAGATTGATGAGGCAATGTCATGATTCCACTTTTTCTTATCATCATATAAGCAGCAGGATAGCTAAAATATAAATGAGTAGCCCATAGAATCATTTCAGAGCTATATATGTGTGGTTTTGAATTTGTTAAAGAGAGCTGCTCTTTTATAAATTTTATCTTTACAGGTTCATTTTCTTCATTGTCAATAATTTCATTTAAAAGCAACAATATACTGTTGACTTTCTGACTCTGAGTCATTTCTTTTAATATGAAAGTATTTAAAAAACTAAGCACAGTGTCGAATT
This sequence comes from Dolomedes plantarius, assembly GCA_907164885.2. Classification (NCBI taxonomy): domain Eukaryota; kingdom Metazoa; phylum Arthropoda; class Arachnida; order Araneae; family Dolomedidae; genus Dolomedes; species Dolomedes plantarius. The sequence continues at coordinate 18,209,199 of OU015503.1, read as the reverse complement.
TTGTCCATCTGTCTAAATTTTGTTCGTTTAAAAGAATAAAGCTAATAACACTTTTAGAATCAAGATGTTGTTTTTTAAAATCCAATTTTACAGTTAAATCTTCTAAAATTTCCAAACTTACAGTTACTTCTGGACACTCAAAATATTCCATTTTGTAAATATACATGAGTTATCTGTTATTTTATACTTGTAAGGATCTGACAGCTTCGTTGGTACAATAAATTTTACATCCTCAAATGTTTTAATTATATCTGCTTCACACCAGTTTTGGAAATTTTCTTCATTCCTTTTTAGCAAAGTTTCCCTACGCTTGGATGGAGACTTTCTTCGTTCATCAAGTGTCTTTGATAAATAGAATGGCTGATTAGGAAATATAGAAGGGTATGCATCTTGTATCAGCATGAACTTTTTTCTGGGCACAGTTAAAAATGAATCATCTTTTTGTTGAATCTTATCTTTTTAAAGATAAGAAATCGTTCATCGAAGTGTAAAACACAAACAACTGCAGATGGTCCAGGAAAAAAGTCTTTCCTGTTTATAGCTGCTATCCATTTCTTACGGCTTTCCTCACTTTTAGGGAATAAAAATGCAGGAGTGTACGTTGTCCGTGTCTTATAATTAGATGTACAACCAGGTACACAGCACTACCTCGGCATCTAAATTATAAATTTTAGCTATTGATATTCATATAAATTTATACACTAAAATTTCATGATACATGATTTAACAAAAGACTATATTTTGTAGAGACCCATACTTTATCAGATACAATTTAAATGTTAAAATTACATCTGATAAAGTATGATTCTGAAAGAAATAAAATAAAACATGCTACTGAAGGCAGTTTAGTGATATTTTAAATTACTTTTAAAAATTTCAGGCTTATAACCGACTTTTACGGAACAGCAACATATCCTCGTTATTAGTTAAAATATTGTAAGCGATGGGTAAGCACTAACAGATTATTGATTACAACAGTACATACAATTAGCAAGCTATGAATTAAACTTATGTCGAAACGAAAATTACATTAGTGTCACTTTTTACAGAGCAGTACACTTCAATAATAATGAATGGCTTATCTGAGTTTTGACGTAATATTACTTGCATAATATTTATATTTAAATTGAACAACAAAAAATATTCTTACCTCGATTTGCTTTGGTAGAGGTTAATATTGGAAAATATAGGTTTTAACATCACACGTATCTTAAATAAACTAGCCGCTGCGCGACCAGCATGGTCGTTTTTAGTTTTATATTTTCTTTTGCAAAAGAGCTCAACTGAAAGTAACATATGTAAGGAATGTTACCATTACCTGTCATCATAAATATACGTTGTTAAAGGGTATTCTCTATAAGACTGTTTCTAAAACATCGTGATGAAAAAAGTGTGAATTTCCATTACTTCAGAACAGAGTTAAAGATAAGACTGAGAAACCCAGCACCAATGATTTTAAAAATTACACCCCTCTCTCTATGTACTATTTTTCAAAATTGAGATATCTACGCTTTATCATTACATCAAATAAGAAATTGTCGGGGAAAATTTTTTTTCACTTAAAAATGGAGTAAAAATTCAACAAGTACTAAAATATAGTGTGGATTACATCACTCTCTGTATGTAATATTGTTCACAATTCAGATATCTACACTTAATCATATCAAATAATAAATTGCTAGGAAAATTTTTTCACTTATAAAATGGAGTAAAAATAAACATTCATCAAGTACTTAAAAAAGTGTAGAAAATTAACTATTACTGGCTGTCGGTTGCTATGCCGGCGACAGTTAGGAATAACTTCGCGATCATTTATGCTCTCTCTTAATGAATTACTTTTTCTTCGCTTTCTTTACTGAGACTTCCCAATTTTCTCTTGATCGTATAACTCGCTTTCGAGCATTCCTGATTTCATCGCTTAAATCCATGTTGATATGCGGTTGCAAATTGCGGATGGCCGCTAATGTTTACATCTGGCAGTTGCAGCCGTTGCCATTCGGAGTGTAGAAATATCGTCGTTTTTTGTGCCGCATACCTACGCGTTTTATATATATAGATAAGCATGCGAACAGCGAACAGCGTACGAATCACGAATCACGATGGCCCCGGTACGATATACATCGGTCTTAATGTCCTCGAAATATGAGTGGCCCGTAGGTAGCCACTGATATTTCGCGGTGGCAACCTACGCGCAGGCCCAGTGATCACGATGACCCCAGTTCGTACTCTTTCCCCTCAGCACTGAAAGCCCACACGCTACCGCTAGGCCACCTCGTGCCCATAGAAATTTTAATTAGTAAGAACATGAATGTTTCTACTCGCATAATCGCCGGACGATAACCGAATGGCTAGGGTGCTGGCTTTCGAAACCAGTATCTCTGGGTTGGAATCCCACTCTTCGCATGGACGTTTGTAGTCTTTCGGAATCGGCTTTAAGCAGTAGGTCCCGGTCAAACTAGGCAACGTGTAGCAAAAGATGACCGTAGCGCTCCAAACCAATCTACACTCAAAAATTTCATGTCTATTTCAATAATTTTGCTCGGAGTAACGAATATATAACATTCAATGATAATTATCAGATTCATAAAGTAATTAAGATGGGAATTTACTTTAAATTTACACTTTTCATTTAAAAGCTCAAATAATTGTGATTGTATTTCATTAAGTAACTTCTTATTCTTCATTTTATTATGAGGTTGACAAATCCAACTCTAACGAATAGACCATTAGCATAACAGCTGGAGTCAGCACATTTTTTAATACATTTCCATTACTTAATTTGAGAAACGGTTTGCTTTATTTTACGACAAAATTATAGAAATTATGATACATATAAACACAAATGGAATACCAAATTAACAAATGAGATAAAAGACATGATTTATAGAAACGTTTTTAAAAAATTGAATAAAATGAAAGACAGTTTTTATTGCAAATAAGTAATAAAGAATATGTTATTTAATTAAAAAAAATATTATTTGCTTGCTTATTAAATTTTTTAAGTTTTCAGTAAATATGGGAGGGAGTTTCGTTAATAGGGATTCAAAACAGTATGAACGCGGGGGAAAGGGGATGAAAACTAAACAGAAGAAACAGCCCCTTTTGCAACACCCTGCCCCTAATCTTTAGGAAACCGGTTTGAGTGCAGGCATTATGATAAGTGTGGCCATTCATCACGTGGTCACATGGTGCAGTGGTCACTCGGCAGTCAGTTGCTCCCAAGACTTCAAGAGGGAAGCATGGAGGGATCATTGCACGTGTTATCCCATGTCATAATTTGTTACGTATGTATCAATAGGTATGATTCCCTACACAGCAAAGTGGATTTAGACGACAATCGAGACGTAGGAGTTGGTGAAGATTTGTGATTTTCAATTTCAGTGAAAAATTATGGTTTAGGAATAAGGATTTCATACGTGATACGGTAATTATGTTTATTGTATCTTGATAACATGTATTTTTTTATTAATTTTTAACCCTTTTTAGATTGTACATTGAAGTATGCATTTATTTAACATCGCAGGTTTATTAACTCTAAACTTGATTTTATTAACTGTAAACTTGTTTTTATTAACTCTATGCTTGCACAAATGCAAGCATATTTACACTGTACCTGTAAATATGCTTGCATTTGTCCAATATTTATAGCAGGCTGTTTAGCGTTAATAATATTTCTACTTTTATATCCCTCATTATTCTGTTATCTTGTTCTTGCGTTATATTTAGGAAAATGTATACACTATTAAAACTTCATCTATTGGGTAAGCCATGGGCTTACCCAATGTACGGAATTTCAATATGTAGTCAGTTTTGGTCGGCAAACATTCTTTTTTTATATTTTATGATATGTTTAATTATTCCGTTGTGTTTGTCAGCTATTTTTCTTGCCTCATTTTGTAATTATTTCAATTTTTTCTTTAATACGTTCTACTTTATACACATGTATTCCTCATTCAGCATTTAGTCTACCATTATTAAGGCCACAAAATGATTAAACATTTTGTGTTTTCATATACTGTGGGTGTTAGGTAAGCACCCTATTTGAATTGCTCAGCTCAATGATAACTATGGAGGAGATTCTTACATAGAGTCAGCTGGGATGTGTCTAAAGTGTGTGTGTGTGTTTTAAGCTATTATGTGTAATTAATAGAGAAATTCTTTACATACGTATCATTTCTATTTTTCCATTTATACTTTATCAAGAAATACTTTATTGATTTCCATCCCTATGGATGAATGTGCACGTATTTTTGGATAGAAGGGTTATATTTTTATGGGGGTGATGCTGATCCGTCCCCGTTCGTGCCCCTGGATAGCTGCAGAATTTTGCAGTGAACCAAACATCAGCAAATAATTTTTCGTTTCAACCAATATTATATTCACATTTCTTTAACTGAAGCCTGTGAGATCATATAGAGTGAGAATGTTTGAATCTGATTTTTTCCGTGTGTAACTGCATGTTACAGCATTAAAAATATTATGTTTCTCACTAGAGTAACTCTTTAGGTCATATTGCTGTAAATAGAGCTTGTTTAAAAATATTAACAGCAAATATTCACTTTTTTTTTTCTTCTCTTGGACAATTATGTGATCTATGTCGCATTTGATTTTCGATCGAATCTTTCTATTAACTTTTCACATTTTTAAAATTTTTCCTTCAGTCGTGGGCATTCCTTTTCTATCCGAAATTCAATCGTCAGCTGGCATTTGTCTATGATCCCTGCATTTGTTCTCCAATCTAATCTTCGTATTAAGTTTTACGAAGAAGTTGCCCGCCAATCGGACGAAGATATTTTCCTTTCTACCTTTTTGGAAAGCGGTTGTCCGCAGAAGAACACTTTCCAGTAGAAAGTGAGACACGTACTTCTTAGATGATAAGTTGTTGAGATTGCTTTCTTGTATAAAATAAAACATATTTCGGATAAAATTTCTTCTCCCTTGTGTAACAAAAACCTAGATCTCCAGCTTTTATAGGCCGAAGGAAGTTTTTATATGAGTGCCTCGGTGTCATACTGCCAATATAAAATGTATGTAACAGGATTTTTGCAACCAGTATCACATCTTCTTGAGTTTATATGGCTGAAATTCACCCATGCTTAATGTAATTTCATTCACCCATGCATCGACATTTTGCCATCAACTTTATGCTTAGCTGAATTTTCCCCTACTAGCCGCTGCGCGACCAGCATGGTCGCTTTTAGTTTTATATTTTCTTCTGCAAAACAATTCAACTGAAAAAAACATCAAGTGCGATCTCAGCCAAAAAATTTATAATCATTGCAAAATTCTCTATAAGGCTGATTCTGAAACATCGTGATTAAAAAATTGTGAATTTCCATTACTTCAGAACAGAGATATAGATAAGACAGAGAAACCCAACACCAATGATTTTAAAAATTACATTCCTCTCTGTATGTAATATTTTTAAAAATTAAGCTATTAACACTATATCATTACGCCAAATAAGAAATTCACTTAAAAAAGGAGTAAAATGTCAGCAAGTACTAAAATATAGTGTGATTTAAATCACTCTCTGTATGTGCTATTGTTCACAATTCAGATATCTACACTTAATAATATCAAATAAAAATTTATTGTAGAAAATTAACTCTTTCTTACTATTAAGATTATTATAATGCATTTATTAATATTTTACTACGGTATTCCTCAAACTTCTTGATATACACAGTTGAGTATCTCAGAAATAGGAGATACTAAAGTAACAGAATGAAAAGAACGGACTGTAGATAAACCTACATACAACTATCCATGACTAAACACTGGATTTCATAGGTCTAAACATATTTTGTCAAAAGTTTGTCCTCTTGCATACATTTTGAAACACTGTGGAACAAAAAATAAATTAAAATTTTTCACGAGTAAAATACAAGAATTGTACCAAATTACGTGCTATTGTTGAGCCACTACACACATGTGGTTGGCCACTGATATTTACATCTGGTAGTTGCAGCCGTTGCAATTAGGAGTGTAGAAATATTGTCGATTTTTGTGCCGCATACCTACACGTTTTATATATATAGATGTTAAAACATCTTCTTATATTGTACAAATCTTTTTTTGTCAGGAGATACAGCCTTTCTAATTTCAAGCCCAACATCCTTATTATGGCCAACGTGCGCATTACAGACATACCAATGCACATTCCAGTATCAGTTACGGAAACTTTCATTACAGCAGGGCAGTAACGATTAATTTTGTTACTCCCTTGTGTCTTTAGGTGTCTAATTCCTTCTCCTTTTGAAATATAGTATCCCGATCGATGGCATGTAAAATAATACTTTTTACTGTAAGCAGACGAGCATACTCCAAGTTTCCTAATATATTGGCACATTTCATCTTTTTCATTTTTTTTTCGTTCCATATTTCAAATTGTTTAAAGGAATTAATCTCCAAATTAAGATGTCCAACTTTTATGTCATGTATTGTTACAAAATGTACACGCAAGTCATTTTTAGTAGACACATGGTTGCACAGAGGACTTTTCCAAGAATATTCATTTGTTTTATCATTATCATTCAAATTAGGAATTTTCTATAAATGAGACCCTAAATTATAAATATCATTGACCTTATAACTACAAAAATGACTGAAATGATGTAATAAAAACGCGCTTTTTTTATATGCACAAATTACGGACCCTGTTCACCGTTTCGGCTTCAAAGCATGGTTGCCACTCACCTGTCTTCAAAATTGGCTTCATAGAATTCTATCCTCTCATCCGTGTTCTTTTCATTGGCGAATTCTATCATACTTTTCATGATGTCGACACCTATAATTTTTTTCACTCTTGGAATGGCGGTTAGAAACAACTTTTGGCAGGAGAGTCCCGGTCCACATCTGATGTCCATCATGACATCCGACGTTCCGGAACTGTTAAAGTTCCGCAACGGCATAAGGTCTAACAAAATTTGATAATTTAAACATATCAAATTTTTTCTCGATGTCTGCATTTGTTTGCGTTTTCATACACTGCTCTCTTTCGAACTGTTAAAGTTCCGGCATGGCATATGGTTCAAAGAGTTTAAAGAAAGAGTTAAATCAAATAGTTTAAAGACTCATTTGGATTATGAGTATGCCGTCCTAAACATTTTTTCAGCAATGATGGCATGGACAAATCGTTAAATATATCTTTTATAGTATCCATTACAGGTGGTTGAATTGAATTTTTATGTCTGAAAGACTGTAGATATCCTTGTGCACATGCTCTTTGATATGAGCACCACGAATCATCTCCTGTTGGGCAAAAATGATGAGTTGGTTCCAGTTCTGTTGATCGTTTATAATAAAATATTGCCCACACTGTTTTTCGCATGTCTTTTACTAAAGTGTAGTGTTTTCTAATGACATTTTCGAAAAAAATAGTCAATTTATTTATTACATCGTCCATAAGACGACCTTTACCACTTAAAGTTTTTCCATCACTCAGTTTTTAGCCCTTCAGTTTCTGCTTTCGCATTCGCAGTCTGGTGCCCATTCTTTTTTGTATGTGTCCGACACATTCAATTTTACTTATGGTGAAATCTTTCCCATAAGGGTCATATTGCTGGAAAGAATTGAAGGTTTTGCAGTCGCCATCACCTATATAGTGTGTATAATTATGTATAATGTGGAACGGTCAAAAATTCTTTGCATTTCAACAACTTCCATCATTGCAGCAGAACCACTATGGTTTTTTTACATGTACTGGAATGGTCTGAATGCCATTTCTCATACCCCAGATCTCCTACCTTTCCAATAATCACACCCTTTGCTGTATAAAGAAAGCACCTCTGTGTCTATTACTTTTCCACACAGAACTCCTATCACAATCCACACTCCAACTAAGGATGTATGGCCACGTGTCTTCCAAGTGGACTTCCATCCCCACGTGTCTTCCATCCCCACTAACAGTCAAATCTGAATAATTAATGTTACACTTAATTTCTTCTTCGACAGCAGAAGACATGCTTCTTTTAGCGACAGGAGATGATTCAAGTCTCATATCATTTGAACATGTCTTTTTTCTTCTTCTTTTTTTTTCGTGGCATAGAATTAGAAGGGGATTCATCATTTATGGATGATCTTGGTCTTCCTCTTCATTTTGGTCCTGTTTTCGCTTTTACAAGTAATCCCTGTGTTACGCGTCTTTTGTATTCTACCAGGGAGATTGATTCTTGTGTTTCCGTATACGCTATGTATGAATTCACACGTTATCTCCATCATAGCAAAAAAGAGCCTATGCCACCACTTTTTTGATTTCTTATCTCTATCACAGAAGGATCGTAGCATATCGGATTTATCTACACCACCCATATGTGGGTTATAATCTTTAACTATATTAGGTGCAGATACTTCCAGTTTTGTACCATCCTTCTGAGTCCTGCTGATTTTGCATGTCTCATTTCCATGAAAATTTGATAGAAAATGCACTGATCGATTATCTTTCCTCTTGAAAAATGATATACCTTGATCAGTGATTCGGTAATCAAATTCTCCACGTTTTAGCTTTTTATCTTCCAGTAGCTTTGGCAGTCCATCTCGATCAGGGCGTATAGTACCAACAGCGAATATACTTTTTGTTTTTAAATATTCATATAGATCATCTGATGAATAATAATTGTCCATCGTTATGATGTGGTTATTGCCTGCTAGATTCTTTGTCATTTTTACGATAACACTTCCTCCCAGCCCAAATCTTTTTTTCGTCGATTCATTTGTAGACTTTCCTTTTCCTTGATATACATCAAATTCATATATATATCCAGACATGTCAGCTCTACACCACAGTTTATAACCCCTTTTTATTGGTTTCATTGGGTTATACTGTTTCAAAGATGAACGGCCTTTGAAAAGGACCATACTTTCATCTATGGACTGGATTTGTAAAGGCAACCGAGATTTTTGAAAATTTTCATTCAAACGTGTCATTAAGGGTCTAAGTTTGAATAATTTATCTCTATTTCCTGCAGGAATTAAGGAATCGTCATTGACATGAACGTTTGATAAAATTTGAAAATATCTAGTTCGTGTCATAGTTTGCGGGACCACACTTACTGAAATATCTATATCGGATAACCAATAATTATGAATTCGGGGTAATCTATGATAGCTGAACAAGATCTGTAAGCCTAAAAAACCATAAAGTTCTTCTTCAGTAATCACAGAAGTAGATATTTGCTTCTGCGTTATGTAGAGATTAGTCTGAAACACTAAATTAGAAGAAATCTGTTGGAGTAGTTAAAATTTTCAAAAAAAAAATGTCAAGAAATCCTGTCTTTGAGGAAAAAATCGGAACTTGTGTAGGGGCATCTTTCTTTCTCCAAATTCTCTTAATTTCCTCTTCATCTGAACTAATTTCAGAGCCGGATTCAACATCACTTTTCGGTCCAGATGAAGGTGTAGGTCTCCATCTGAATCTGCATAATCATCAGAAGAGTCTTCTATCGGCGTATCACTGTTATCAGATGGAAGATCATGTAGCATCTGCAATGCTTCCTCTGTCGTCAAGAGTTTCTTTCCAGGCATACTAAATGTATTAAATAACAATTATTGAAAGCTGATGGAAGGCAATTACATTCAAAATATCATCTTTCGATAGAAAGTAGAGAGAAAATTTAAGGAAATGTAAATTTATAATGTACTCAAAGAATGTGTATTTGGGGTTCTATATCAGAAAAATAAAATACAGAAATCATGTACGCCGAAATCGACCAATTATGTATCCAAAAGAGCACTTAGTCCATGCTGGAACTTTGGAACACAAGAGAACTCACACCCACTAGCTTTCGGTGTCGAGTCCTGAGTAAATATTAGCATGAAGAAAAAAAAGTAACTTCGTCCACTGCTTATCTGAAGCAAGAAATGGAGCAATACTGCATAACCATAGCTGTAGCGTAGATATAAACTAGGATGCAATAAGATGTCGTTTAGCGTTGTCTCGTTCGCTGCACGTGTTCAATTTGGCATGGGTCACCACTTCGGTGATTTGACCGGAGTCAATACTTCGACGGTCACACCGATTTATACTTCGAGGAATAAACCTACAAATGGTTGAAGTGAGACACGCTCGACACCTATTAACATAACAAACGTTTGTTAATAACAGCGAGCTAAAATGCTCGTATCGAACCGAGACGTATGTACAGTTAGTTCACCAACGCAGGTGACAGCTATCAAGAGAGTGCGTATGAAAGAGTCTGTTGGATTGTGCGCTGATCACGGGCTTGTTTCCTATTGGTCAGCTTCGCCGGCGGTTGCCTTATTCTGTCTTTTTCAACACTTATATGTTAAGAAATTAAAATAAGCATGAATGTTGTATATCATGTTATAAGTATGCATAAAAAAATCACATCAGAGAACAAAATGGTCAGTGCAGTGAAAAAATTTTCTCATTACAACTCACGAAACAATGTTGATTCAAAATATTTAAAAACACTTCATCGATAATAGTGCCGAAATTCCAAACATATTGGACAAAATTGAATTTATATATAAATATTTTTTCCTTAAAAAAAACAGGCACACAGTAAAAGAATGTACGCAGAAAAAAAGATATGTCTTAAAAATATTGAATGAATGTTACTTTTTATTTCCTCAATAAAATTTCACCTTTTTTTAAAACTATCTGATGCGATCACATGCATGAAAGTGCAATATGAGAACATTTTTTAAAAGGTAATCATTTTTTATTAGTTACTTGAAACTTGCCTAAAAATGTTAACCAAATGAATGTTAACCAAAAAATTAAATTTATAAATTGGAACAAATTTCTTCGCGGAACATTTTCCCTCGGTTTCTAAGAATATTCTGATTCTCAGAATGAACCCCAGATGGTAACACTCCAGTATCATCAGTATCATCAAAATCATTATCACATGTTTGTACTTCACTTTCAATATTATATTTCAAACACATGTTATGTAGTACAGAACATGTGATGATGATTTCGCATACTTTTTCAGGTGTATACTGAAGTGTACCACCTGTTTCATCAAGACATCTAAATCTTGATTTCAGTACCCCAAAGCAGCGTTCTATTACATTTCGGGCTTTCCTGTGTTTTTCGTTGAATTTCTTCTTGCTTTGTGAGGATTCCTCCAAATATGGCGTCATCAGCCATGGCTCTAGAGGGTAACCACTGTCTCCAAGTAAGAAATTCTTTTCTGGGATTACTTTACGTATAAACAACTCTCGGAGAGCACTGCTCTTCCAAATAGAGGAGTCGTGAGTGCTACCTGATCTTGTGAATCGCTGAATGGAAAAACATGCAACATACTATCATGGCACGAGGTAATAAATGTAATAAAAACGCGATTTTCTTGGATATGCATAAATTATGTACCCTGTTCACCGTTTCGGCTTCAAACCATCGTTGCCACTCACCTGTCTTCAATATTGGCTTCGTAGAATTCTATCCTCTCATCTGTGTTCTTTTCCTTTGCGAATTCTATCATACTTTTCATGATGTCGACACCTATAATTTTTTTCACTGTGGGAAAGGCGGTTAGAAACAACTTTTGGCAGGAGACTCCCGGTCCACATCCACGTCCATCACGACATCCTCTTCCTGTCGACTCCAATCCCTCCTCCGGATGGACGATTCGAGGAACGGGAGCGTGTCTGTATTCTGAAGTTGCCGACGGGAATTGTACAGCTCTGCATAAAAAAAATGGCTCCAATCTACAGTTGAAAAGATGAAGTAGAAATGAGTACCAAGACACATGCAGTAAGAAAGTACACAAACGAACTCGAAGAGCACCTTTAGTTCTATCTCAGCCCCCACATCCTTCTCTAGTGAAGAAGCAACTACACGCAATGTTGTTCTGTGTATTTACACGTGACAAAATGTATTCCTGTCATTTTCCAGCTCAAAATGAAATGTATGAGAAGCTTTCAAACTGTCAAGCGCTGAATGGAAAAAAATGCAACATACTATCATGGCACGAAGTAATAAATGTAAGAAAAACGCGCATTTCTTGGATATGCATAAATTATGGACCCTGTTCACCGTTTCGGCTTGAAAGCATCGTTGCCACTGACCTGTCTTCAATATTGGCTTCGAAGAATTTTATCTTCTCATCCGTGTTCTTTTCCTTGACGAATTCTATCATACTTTTCATGATGTCGACACCTATAATTTTTTTCATTCTGGGAAAGGCGGTTAGAAACAACTTTTGACGGGAGTCTCCCGGTCCACTTCCGACGTCCATCACGTCATCCTCCTTCTGTCCACTACAGTCACTCCTCCGGATGGACAATTCGAGGAACGTGAGCGTGTATTTTTTCTGAAGTTGCCGTCGGGATCTGTGACTGACAGCTTCGGCTGGGTTGTCCCTACCAATTTAAATAGCTGTCTAAAAGATAACGCATATTCACATTCTGCTTATTGCACCAATTCATTCGGAAGAAAATGATACTTCAGATATCAACAAACCACTAAGAAACCTTTCCGAAAAAGTACTTTTGCTATTTCGCATCTTGTATTTAACGTTGCTGCGTGCTCTGGTCGTATTTTTCTTTCTATTGCGTGGACGTCTCGGTAGGTATACAACGCTTTGTGGTATTTCCCTAGCTTTCTAAGCAACGTTGCTATATTATCATTGTGGCTCGTCAAAGTGTATTCATGCTAACGACCTAGTTTTATCCGTCTCCTGTCCAAGACACCTATGAATGTTTCCCGATCTTCGTTAAATTTCCCTTGGTTTTGGAGAACCAGGCCTATCTTCCTGGGGATAGTCAGGGTGTCTGGATGATCTGAACTGTCTTTGTGAAGTATATTTGGCAGATGTCTTCATAAGACTTCAACGCTTCCCTGGATTTGTTCAATGCGGCTTATATGTTAGCAGTTACAGTTCTAATCTGCAATCCTCCTGCGTCACGGGAGTTCGACACTTGTTTTACGTGGTCGTGGATCCTCTGAGTGAAACGCAACGCTTTAATGTACTATCCTTCAAGGAAAATCTCAAAGATCAAGTTATAGCGGTCGCTGAAGGCAGATTTTATTTGGTAGTGGAGCTTACATGCTTCATCGTAATTTTTGCGTTTCAAATACATGTGCGCCATGCTGTTGCGACCGAATAGTGTAGTGTGTATCTGGGTGGTCATGTCCTAACGCTACATTCCTTTTCCTTAATGTGTATTCAAATATTTCTAATGATTCCATGTATTTTTATTGTTTGCTTAGGGCAGTAGCTTCTGCGCTTATCTTGGTTTCACATTGTCAGAGCTCTCTGTGGTTTCGCCGGCTTCGACCTTCTCCCCACGAGGGAAAAATAGCATACCGCACCTATCAATTATCCTGTGCGATCGATATTCGGGATCCATTTTTAATTTCTATTTGCTTTGAAGTCTTCAATGAGAAAACGTCAAAAGATAGTTTCAGAGGAAAATAAGAGAGGAAACGTTGATTAAAAGATATAAAAAAATCCTCCCAGTGTTGTTATGCTTCTTTGTTATTCATTATCAGCGCAACAGAATGAATTCTCTAACGTTTTCCTCAGTGGGGAATGATTATAACTAGTCAGGAAACTTTATATGTGTTAGGAAAATGAACCTTAAAAGGGCTATCTGAACTTCAGTTAATTTGATCATTTACTTGTATTACTTTCCGACATTCATGCTATCGTTTAGACTGACGTAGCACTTATTACCTAACAAGTAATGGCGTCACAGCAACTTTGACGTCATACACCTGAGAAATGGGGTTTTACATTTATTTTCCCCACAGTTTGTTATTTTTCCTCTCCAGTGTATTTTATGAAAATATGCCAATTTTATGTTACTGGCTTGTATAAATACTGCTCGAGTTAGAGCAAAGGTGCCGCTAGCAGCAGACACAGTTGAACTCACGAGCTAGTGAGATTCGTGTGTTAGAAGTCTTTGTGTGAGATTATTTTGATTATACAAATGTTTTAAGTTATTGCTTTTAATATTTTTAAATGTTTCTTGAAGTTCAAAATAAACTTAATTTTTTTAACTTAAGTCTTGCTGATTTCTAAACACACCTTATGCCAGACCAGTGCGTGCTCTTATATTGTCAGTCTCCGTGACAATATATATTTACTACATTAACCTGCATTTTAAACTAATACTGCAAATGTTATAATCCACTAAGTGTTGGATTATATTCTGTTGAATATAGTTTATAAAATATCCTGACGAAGCATCATTACAACAATACTTTATTGTAGGTTACGAAAACATGCTACCACAGCTTATTAGCAACCGATCAACAAGTCATCTACAAACAGTTAACAGGTTGCAGTTAGGGGGCCAATTAGACACAGTTACAGTTATTCCACAGGAAACACATTAAAAAACACAAAAGTCGTATGTAAAGAAATTACTTCCTTTACAATCACCTAAATCTCTATCATTCTAAAGTAAGATTGCATACTGTTTTCAGAGTTTGTCGACCAGTAGCTGACGATTTTTAACTTCCTGTACAAGGACCAAATCAAAAGAATTACACTGTACAACATGAAAAATGTCCTTCAGACAGAATCCCTCAGGGGGTTTACCTTTTTTGGTACAGATGACTTCTCAGGAGTAAATTGATGTAGATAGACTGGGCCAGAGGGAGGCGGGGGATGAACGAATAATTCCCTCGATGGAGAAGTTAGTAGCCCTCGGAGGGCAAAAGTATTCGGCTGAAGAAGCAGGTTCAATCCTGCACATTCCTCACTCACTATCGTTCACCAGACGAACCGCTCTCCGTCGGTTACTCTTGATTAATTTCTGGATAAACTTGGGGTCTTTTAAATAGTTATGAGATAGTTATGATGTTTAATAGATAGAGATGGAGATGCTAGGTTGGAAAGGTAAACTTGAAATCATTCTCTTCTATATCCCAACACATCTAACGGAGCAGATGACTGCGTCATTGTCAATATCAAGTGTATTCAGTGGGTAAAAATCTAAGAATATTTCTTTGCGGATCTCTATTTGGTCCACACCTTCTCAGGAGAAAATTGATGTAGATAGACTGGGCCAGAGGGAGGCGGGGGATGAACGAATAATTCCTGTACTGTTGAAAGTTGCTGGGAATATCTGGAAGTGCTCTTATGTACACTAAATAATTAAATAGTTCTGTGCTGATGAAAGTTCTGTATACACAATGAAGACACAGAGTTCTTCGTATTGATGCAATATTTATCAGTGTTCACTGTGCTGATGAAAGTTCTGTGAACAAGAGTATCATCAAAAGTTCGCTACTAGAAACCTGAAAAAAAAATGTTGAAGCAGGAAAGGATATGCACGGCGTCAGTCTGGAGAAGCGCATCATCGACAGGACATTAAAAAAAAACACTGGAACTCTGGGTAGAATATCAGCAGCAAGTTGTTACAGCACCAAAAAAGAAGACTTGTCTGGATGAGTTGATTCTTAAACTATCAGCAGGATATGAAGACCTCAAGGCAAAGGATTGTCAGCAATGATGAAATCTTGAAGAATTTCCTAAATATTACTCTGTTCGGGCGGTGTCGTAAAAGATGGACGTAAATAGCGTATGTAGCGATAACCTAAGTTCAGACTAGCACGTCAACGTCTGATATTATAGTACAAGCTGGTACTCGAAAGATTTTTCAAAGCATTTCAAATTAAAAAAATATTTATTTTCCTGTCTGGGTTATCATATATAAGTTCACAAAAAATAACTCGAAGCTTACATTAGCTTCTAATCAAAAATGACCGTTCAGGTCTAAAATTCAGACATCAAAATGAGCTAACAAAAAAAATTATTACCCATAGCTTCTCGAGACAGAAAATGGCAAAGCCAAGGCTGCTCGGGAGCTTTTTAAAGCCAGTTTTTTGAGATACTACTCTCAGGTGAAAATTATGGCTAACTAGGTATTTTTTCCACCATTCAAACACTTATACAAAGTTAAAGTAAGCAAGTGACTATTAGGAAAACTAGCAAATTGAGGTATTTAATTAATTTGACTAAGATTTAACGTTAATTTAGTAACCTAAAAGGAATATAACGAAATTCTTCGTTATAATTCCCTCGGTGGAGAAGTTAGTAGGCCTCGGAGGGCAAAAGTATTGGGCTGAAGAATCAGATTCAATCCTGCACATTTCTCACTCACTATCGTTCACCAGACGAACTGCTCTCCGTCGGTTCCTCTTGTTTAATTTCTGGATAAACATGGGGTCTTTTCAATAGTTATGATGTTTCATAGATAAAGATGGCTATGCTTGGTTGGAAAGGCAAACTTGAAATCATTCTTTTCTACATCCCAAAAAATCTAACGGAGCACATGACTGCGTCATTGTCAATATAAAGTGTAATTAGTGGGTCAAAATATGAGAATATTTCTTTGCGCATCTCAATTTGGTCCACACTTCTCAGGAGTGAATTGATGTAGATAGACTGGGCCAGAGGGAGGCGGGGGATGAACGAATAATTCCCTCGGTGGAGAAGTTAGTAGGTCTCGGTGGGCAAAAGTATTCGGCTGAAGAAGCAGGTTCAATCCTGCACATTCCTCACTCACTATCGTTCACCAGACGAACCGCTCTCCGTCGATTCCTCTTGTTTAATTTCTGTATAAACTTGGGGTCTTTTAAATAGTTATGAGATAGTTATGATGTTTTATAGATAGAGATGGCGATGCTTGGTTGGAAAGGCAAACTTGAAATCATTCTTTTCTATATCCCAAAAAATCTAACGGAGCACATGACTGCGTCATTGTCAATATAAAGTGTAATCAGTGGGTCAAAATATGAGAATATTTCTTTGCGGATCTCAATTTGGTCCACACTTCTCAGGAGTGAATTGATGTAGATAGACTGGGCCAGAGGGAGGCGGGGGATGAACGAATAATTCCCTCGGTGGAGAAGTTAGTAGGTCTCGGAGGGCAAAAGTATTCGGCTGAAGAAGCAGGTTCAATCCTGCACATTCCTCACTCGCTATCGTTCACCAGACGAACCGCTCTCCGTCGATTCCTCTTGTTTAATTTCTGGATAAACTTGGGGTCTTTTAAATAGTTATGAGATAGTTATGATGTTTAATAGATAGAGAGGGCGATGCTTGGTTGGAAAGGCAAACTTGAAATCATTCTTTTCTATATCTCAAAAAATCTAACGGAGCACATGACTGCGTCATTGTCAATATAAAGTGTAATCAGTGGGTCAAAATATGAGAATATTTCCTTGCGCATCTCAATTTGGTCCACACTTCTCAGGAGTGAATTGATATAGATAGACTGGGCCAGAGGAAGGCGTGGGATGAACGAATAATTCCCTCGGTGGAGAAGTTAGTAGGTCTCGGAGGGCAAAAGTATTCGACTGAAGAAGCACGTTCAATCCTGCACATTCCTCACTCACTATCGTTCACCAGACGAACCGCTCTCCGTCGATTCCTCTTGTTTAATTTCTGGATAAACTTGGGGTCTTTTAAATAGTTATGAGATAGTTATGATGATTAATAGATAGAGATGGCGATGCTTGGTTGGAAAGGCAAACTTGAAATCATTCTTTTCTATATCCCAAAAAATCTAACGGAGCACATGACTGCGTCATTGTCAATATAAAGTGTAATAAGTGGGTCAAAATATGAGAATATTTCTTTGCGGATCTCAATTTGGTCCACACTTCTCAGGAGTGAATTGATGTAGATAGACTGGGCCAGAGGGAGGCGGGGGATGAACGAATAATTCCCTCGGTGGAGAAGTTAGTAGGTCTCGGAGGGCAAAAGTATTCGGCTGAAGAAGCAGGTTCAATCCTGTACATTCCTCACTCGCTATCGTTCACCAGACGAACCGCTCTCCGTCGATTCCTCTTGTTTAATTTCTGGATAAACTTGGGGTCTTTTAAATAGTTATGAGATAGTTATGATGTTTAATAGATAGAGATGGCGATGCTTGGTTGGAAAGGCAAACTTGAAATCATTCTTTTCTATATCCCAAAAAATCTAACGGAGCACATGACTGCGTCATTGTCAATATAAAGTGTAATAAGTGGGTCAAAATATGAGAATATTTCTTTGCGGATCTCAATTTGGTCCACACTTCTCAGGAGTGAATTGATGTAGATAGACTGGGCCAGAGGGAGGCGGGGGATGAACGAATAATTCCCTCGGTGGATAAGTTAGTAGGTCTCGGAGGGCAAAAGTATTCGGCTGAAGAAGCAGGTTCAATCCTGTACATTCCTCACTCGCTATCGTTCACCAGACGAACCGCTCTCCGTCGATTCCTCTTGTTTAATTTCTGGATAAACTTGGGGTCTTTTAAATAGTTATGAGATAGTTATGATGTTTAATAGATAGAGATGGCGATGCTTGGTTGGAAAGGCAAACTTGAAATCATTCTTTTCTATATCCCAAAAAATCTAACGGAGCACATGACTGCGTCATTGTCAATATAAAGTGTAATCAGTGGGTCAAAATATGAGAATATTTCTTTGCGGATCTCAATTTGGTCCACACTTCTCAGGAGTGAATTGATGTAGATAGACTGGGCCAGAGGGAGGCGGGGGATGAACGAATAATTCCCTCGGTGGAGAAGTTAGTAGTTCTCGGAGGGCAAAAGTATTCGTCTGAAGAAGCAGGTTCAATCCTGCACATTCCTCACTCACTATCGTTCACCAGACGAACCGCTCTCCGTCGATTCCTCTTGTTTAATTTCTGGATAAACTTGGGGTCTTTTAAATAGTTCTGAGATAGTTATGATGTTTAATAGATAGAGATGGCGATGCTTGGTTGGAAAGGCAAACTTGAAATCATTCTTTTCTATATCTCAAAAAATCTAACGGAGCACATGACTGCGTCATTGTCAATATAAAGTGTAATCAGTGGGTCAAAATATGAGAATATTTCCTTGCGCATCTCAATTTGGTCCACACTTCTCAGGAGTGAATTGATATAGATAGACTGGGCCAGAGGAAGGCGGGGGATGAACGAATAATTCCCTCGGTGGAGAAGTTAGTAGGTCTCGGAGGGCAAAAGTATTCGGCTGAAGAAGCAGGTTCAATCCTGCACATTCCTCACTCACTATCGTTCACCAGACGAACCGCTCTCCGACGATTCCTCTTGTTTAATTTCTGGATAAACTTGTGGTCTTTTAAATAGTTATGAGATAGTTATGATGTTTAATAGATAGAGATGGCGATGCTTGGTTGGAAAGGCAAACTTGAAATCATTCTTTTCTATATCCCAAAAAATCTAACGGAGCACATGACTGCGTCATTGTCAATATAAAGTGTAATAAGTGGGTCAAAATATGAGAATATTTCTTTGCGGATCTCAATTTGGTCCACACTTCTCAGGAGTGAATTGATGTAGATAGACTGGGCCAGAGGGAGGCGGGGGATGAACGAATAATTCCCTCGGTGGAGAAGTTAGTAGGTCTCGGAGGGCAAAAGTATTCGGCTGAAGAAGCAGGTTCAATCCTGTACATTCCTCACTCGCTATCGTTCACCAGACGAACCGCTCTCCGTCGATTCCTCTTGTTTAATTTCTGGATAATCTTGGGGTCTTTTAAATAGTTATGAGATAGATATGATGTTTAATAGATAGAGATGGCGATGCTTGGTTGGAAAGGCAAACTTGAAATCATTCTTTTCTATATCCCAAAAAATCTAACGGAGCACATGACTGCGTCATTGTCAATATAAAGTGTAATAAGTGGGTCAAAATATGAGAATATTTCTTTGCGGATCTCAATTTGGTCCACACTTCTCAGGAGTGAATTGATGTAGATAGACTGGGCCAGAGGGAGGCGGGGGATGAACGAATAATTCCCTCGGTGGAGAAGTTAGTAGGTCTCGGAGGGCAAAAGTATTCGGCTGAAGAAGCAGGTTCAATCCTGTACATTCCTCACTCGCTATCGTTCACCAGACGAACCGCTCTCCGTCGATTCCTCTTGTTTAATTTCTGGATAAACTTGGGGTCTTTTAAATAGTTATGAGATAGTTATGATGTTTAATAGATAGAGATGGCGATGCTTGGTTGGAAAGGCAAACTTGAAATCATTCTTTTCTATATCCCAAAAAATCTAACGGAGCACATGACTGCGTCATTGTCAATATAAAGTGTAATCAGTGGGTCAAAATATGAGAATATTTCTTTGCGGATCTCAATTTGGTCCACACTTCTCAGGAGTGAATTGATGTAGATAGACTGGGCCAGAGGGAGGCGGGGGATGAACGAATAATTCCCTCGGTGGAGAAGTTAGTAGTTCTCGGAGGGCAAAAGTATTCGTCTGAAGAAGCAGGTTCAATCCTGCACATTCCTCACTCACTATCGTTCACCAGACGAACCGCTCTCCGTCGATTCCTCTTGTTTAATTTCTGGATAAACTTGGGGTCTTTTAAATAGTTATGAGATAGTTATGATGTTTAATAGATAGAGATGGCGATGCTTGGTTGGAAAGGCAAACTTGAAATCATTCTTTTCTATATCTCAAAAAATCTAACGGAGCACATGACTGCGTCATTGTCAATATAAAGTGTAATCAGTGGGTCAAAATATGAGAATATTTCCTTGCGCATCTCAATTTGGTCCACACTTCTCAGGAGTGAATTGATATAGATAGACTGGGCCAGAGGAAGGCGGGGGATGAACGAATAATTCCCTCGGTGGAGAAGTTAGTAGGTCTCGGAGGGCAAAAGTATTCGGCTGAAGAAGCAGGTTCAATCCTGCACATTCCTCACTCACTATCGTTCACCAGACGAACCGCTCTCCGTCGATTCCTCTTGTTTAATTTCTGGATAAACTTGTGGTCTTTTAAATAGTTATGAGATAGTTATGATGTTTAATAGATAGAGATGGCGATGCTTGGTTGGAAAGGCAAACTTGAAATCATTCTTTTCTATATCCCAAAAAATCTAACGGAGCACATGACTGCGTCATTGTCAATATAAAGTGTAATAAGTGGGTCAAAATATGAGAATATTTCTTTGCGGATCTCAATTTGGTCCACACTTCTCAGGAGTGAATTGATGTAGATAGACTGGGCCAGAGGGAGGCGGGGGATGAACGAATAATTCCCTCGGTGGAGAAGTTAGTAGTTCTCGGAGGGCAAAAGTATTCGTCTGAAGAAGCAGGTTCAATCCTGCACATTCCTCACTCACTATCGTTCACCAGACGAACCGCTCTCCGTCGATTCCTCTTGTTTAATTTCTGGATAAACTTGGGGTCTTTTAAATAGTTATGAGATAGTTATGATGTTTAATAGATAGAGATGGCGATGCTTGGTTGGAAAGGCAAACTTGAAATCATTCTTTTCTATATCTCAAAAAATCTAACGGAGCACATGACTGCGTCATTGTCAATATAAAGTGTAATAAGTGGGTCAAAATATGAGAATATTTCTTTGCGGATCTCAATTTGGTCCACACTTCTCAGGAGTGAATTGATGTAGATAGACTGGGCCAGAGGGAGGCGGGGGATGAACGTATAATTCCCTCGGTGGAGAAGTTAGTAGGTCTCGGAGGGCAAAAGTATTCGGCTGAAGAAGCAGGTTCAATCCTGTACATTCCTCACTCGCTATCGTTCACCAGACGAACCGCTCTCCGTCGATTCCTCTTGTTTAATTTCTGGATAAACTTGGGGTCTTTTAAATAGTTATGAGATAGTTATGATGTTTAATAGATAGAGATGGCGATGCTTGGTTGGAAAGGCAAACTTGAAATCATTCTTTTCTATATCCCAAAAAATCTAACGGAGCACATGACTGCGTCATTGTCAATATAAAGTGTAATAAGTGGGTCAAAATATGAGAATATTTCTTTGCGGATCTCAATTTGGTCCACACTTCTCAGGAGTGAATTGATGTAGATAGACTGGGCCAGAGGGAGGCGGGGGATGAACGAATAATTCCCTCGGTGGAGAAGTTAGTAGGTCTCGGAGGGCAAAAGTATTCGGCTGAAGAAGCAGGTTCAATCCTGTACATTCCTCACTCGCTATCGTTCACCAGACGAACCGCTCTCCGTCGATTCCTCTTGTTTAATTTCTGGATAAACTTGGGGTCTTTTAAATAGTTATGAGATAGTTATGATGTTTAATAGATAGAGATGGCGATGCTTGGTTGGAAAGGCAAGCTTGAAATCATTCTTTTCTATATCCCAAAAAATCTAACGGAGCACATGACTGCGTCATTGTCAATATAAAGTGTAATCAGTGGGTCAAAATATGAGAATATTTCTTTGCGGATCTCAATTTGGTCCACACTTCTCAGGAGTGAATTGATGTAGATAGACTGGGCCAGAGGGAGGCGGGGGATGAACGAATAATTCCCTCGGTGGAGAAGTTAGTAGGTCTCGGAGGGCAAAAGTATTCGTCTGAAGAAGCAGGTTCAATCCTGCACATTCCTCACTCACTATCGTTCACCAGACGAACCGCTCTCCGTCGATTCCTCTTGTTTAATTTCTGGATAAACTTGGGGTCTTTTAAATAGTTATGAGATAGTTATGATGTTTAATAGATAGAGATGGCGATGCTTGGTTGGAAAGGCAAACTTGAAATCATTCTTTTCTATATCTCAAAAAATCTAACGGAGCACATGACTGCGTCATTGTCAGTATAAAGTGTAATCAGTGGGTCAAAATATGAGAATATTTCTTTGCGCATCTCAATTTGGTCCACACTTCTCAGGAGTGAATTGATATAGATAGACTGGG
This sequence comes from Dolomedes plantarius, assembly GCA_907164885.2. NCBI lineage: Eukaryota > Metazoa > Arthropoda > Arachnida > Araneae > Dolomedidae > Dolomedes > Dolomedes plantarius. The sequence continues at coordinate 18,186,584 of OU015503.1, read as the reverse complement.
CCAGAGGAAGGCGGGGGATGAACGAATAATTCCCTCGGTGGAGAAGTTAGTAGGTCTCGGAGGGCAAAAGTATTCGGCTGAAGAAGCAGGTTCAATCCTGTACATTCCTCACTCGCTATCGTTCACCAGACGAACCGCTCTCCGTCGATTCCTCTTGTTTAATTTCTGGATAAACTTGGGGTCTTTTAAATAGTTATGAGATAGTTATGATGTTTAATAGATAGAGATGGCGATGCTTGGTTGGAAAGGCAAACTTGAAATCATTCTTTTCTATATCCCAAAAAATCTAACGGAGCACATGACTGCGTCATTGTCAATATAAAGTGTAATAAGTGGGTCAAAATATGAGAATATTTCTTTGCGGATCTCAATTTGGTCCACACTTCTCAGGAGTGAATTGATGTAGATAGACTGGGCCAGAGGGAGGCGGGGGATGAACGTATAATTCCCTCGGTGGAGAAGTTAGTAGGTCTCGGAGGGCAAAAGTATTCGGCTGAAGAAGCAGGTTCAATCCTGTACATTCCTCACTCGCTATCGTTCACCAGACGAACCGCTCTCCGTCGATTCCTCTTGTTTAATTTCTGGATAAACTTGGGGTCTTTTAAATAGTTATGAGATAGTTATGATGTTTAATAGATAGAGATGGCGATGCTTGGTTGGAAAGGCAAACTTGAAATCATTCTTTTCTATATCCCAAAAAATCTAACGGAGCACATGACTGCGTCATTGTCAATATAAAGTGTAATAAGTGGGTCAAAATATGAGAATATTTCTTTGCGGATCTCAATTTGGTCCACACTTCTCAGGAGTGAATTGATGTAGATAGACTGGGCCAGAGGGAGGCGGGGGATGAACGAATAATTCCCTCGGTGGAGAAGTTAGTAGGTCTCGGAGGGCAAAAGTATTCGGCTGAAGAAGCAGGTTCAATCCTGTACATTCCTCACTCGCTGTCGTTCACCAGACGAACCGCTCTCCGTCGATTCCTCTTGTTTAATTTCTGGATAAACTTGGGGTCTTTTAAATAGTTATGAGATAGTTATGATGTTTAATAGATAGAGATGGCGATGCTTGGTTGGAAAGGCAAACTTGAAATCATTCTTTTCTATATCCCAAAAAATCTAACGGAGCACATGACTGCGTCATTGTCAATATAAAGTGTAATCAGTGGGTCAAAATATGAGAATATTTCTTTGCGGATCTCAATTTGGTCCACACTTCTCAGGAGTGAATTGATGTAGATAGACTGGGCCAGAGGGAGGCGGGGGATGAACGAATAATTCCCTCGGTGGAGAAGTTAGTAGTTCTCGGAGGGCAAAAGTATTCGTCTGAAGAAGCAGGTTCAATCCTGCACATTCCTCACTCACTATCGTTCACCAGACGAACCGCTCTCCGTCGATTCCTCTTGTTTAATTTCTGGATAAACTTGGGGTCTTTTAAATAGTTATGAGATAGTTATGATGTTTAATAGATAGAGATGGCGATGCTTGGTTGGAAAGGCAAACTTGAAATCATTCTTTTCTATATCTCAAAAAATCTAACGGAGCACATGACTGCGTCATTGTCAATATAAAGTGTAATCAGTGGGTCAAAATATGAGAATATTTCCTTGCGCATCTCAATTTGGTCCACACTTCTCAGGAGTGAATTGATATAGATAGACTGGGCCAGAGGAAGGCGGGGGATGAACGAATAATTCCCTCGGTGGAGAAGTTAGTAGGTCTCGGAGGGCAAAAGTATTCGGCTGAAGAAGCAGGTTCTATCCTGCACATTCCTCACTCACTATCGTTCACCAGACGAACCGCTCTCCGTCGATTCCTCTTGTTTAATTTCTGGATAAACTTGTGGTCTTTTAAATAGTTATGAGATAGTTATGATGTTTAATAGATAGAGATGGCGATGCTTGGTTGGAAAGGCAAACTTGAAATCATTCTTTTCTATATCCCAAAAAATCTAACGGAGCACATGACTGCGTCATTGTCAATATAAAGTGTAATAAGTGGGTCAAAATATGAGAATATTTCTTTGCGGATCTCAATTTGGTCCACACTTCTCAGGAGTGAATTGATGTAGATTGACTGGGCCAGAGGGAGGCGGGGGATGAACGAATAATTCCCTCGGTGGAGAAGTTAGTAGGTCTCGGAGGGCAAAAGTATTCGGCTGAAGAAGCAGGTTCAATCCTGTACATTCCTCACTCGCTATCGTTCACCAGACGAACCGCTCTCCGTCGATTCCTCTTGTTTAATTTCTGGATAAACTTGGGGTCTTTTAAATAGTTATGAGATAGTTATGATGTTTAATAGATAGAGATGGCGATGCTTGGTTGGAAAGGCAAACTTGAAATCATTCTTTTCTATATCCCAAAAAATCTAACGGAGCACATGACTGCGTCATTGTCAATATAAAGTGTAATAAGTGGGTCAAAATATGAGAATATTTCTTTGCGGATCTCAATTTGGTCCACACTTCTCAGGAGTGAATTGATGTAGATAGACTGGGCCAGAGGGAGGCGGGGGGTGAACGAATAATTCCCTCGGTGGAGAAGTTAGTAGGTCTCGGAGGGCAAAAGTATTCGGCTGAAGAAGCAGGTTCAATCCTGTACATTCCTCACTCGCTATCGTTCACCAGACGAACCGCTCTCCGTCGATTCCTCTTGTTTAATTTCTGGATAAACTTGGGGTCTTTTAAATAGTTATGAGATAGTTATGATGTTTAATAGATAGAGATGGCGATGCTTGGTTGGAAAGGCAAACTTGAAATCATTCTTTTCTATATCCCAAAAAATCTAACGGAGCACATGACTGCGTCATTGTCAATATAAAGTGTAATAAGTGGGTCAAAATATGAGAATATTTCTTTGCGGATCTCAATTTGGTCCACACTTCTCAGGAGTGAATTGATGTAGATAGACTGGGCCAGAGGGAGGCGGGGGATGAACGAATAATTCCCTCGGTGGAGAAGTTAGTAGGTCTCGGAGGGCAAAAGTATTCGGCTGAAGAAGCAGGTTCAATCCTGTACATTCCTCACTCGCTATCGTTCACCAGACGAACCGCTCTCCGTCGATTCCTCTTGTTTAATTTCTGGATAAACTTGGGGTCTTTTAAATAGGTATGAGATAGTTATGATGTTTAATAGATAGAGATGGCGATGCTTGGTTGGAAAGGCAAGCTTGAAATCATTCTTTTCTATATCCCAAAAAATCTAACGGAGCACATGACTGCGTCATTGTCAATATAAAGTGTAATCAGTGGGTCAAAATATGAGAATATTTCTTTGCGGATCTCAATTTGGTCCACACTTCTCAGGAGTGAATTGATGTAGATAGACTGGGCCAGAGGGAGGCGGGGGATGAACGAATAATTCCCTCGGTGGAGAAGTTAGTAGGTCTCGGAGGGCAAAAGTATTCGTCTGAAGAAGCAGGTTCAATCCTGCACATTCCTCACTCACTATCGTTCACCAGACGAACCGCTCTCCGTCGATTCCTCTTGTTTAATTTCTGGATAAACTTGGGGTCTTTTAAATAGTTATGAGATAGTTATGATGTTTAATAGATAGAGATGGCGATGCTTGGTTGGAAAGGCAAACTTGAAATCATTCTTTTCTATATCCCAAAAAATCTAACGGAGCACATGACTGCGTCATTGTCAATATAAAGTGTAATCAGTGGGTCAAAATATGAGAATATTTCTTTGCGCATCTCAATTTGGTCCACACTTCTCAGGAGTGAATTTATATAGATAGACTGGGCCAGAGGAAGGCGGGGGATGAACGAATAATTCCCTCGGTGGAGAAGTTAGTAGGTCTCGGAGGGCAAAAGTATTCGGCTGAAGAAGCAAGTTCAATCCTGCACATTCCTCACTCACTATCGTTCACCAGACGAACCGCTCTCCGTCGATTCCTCTTGTTTAATTTCTGGATAAACTTGTGGTCTTTTAAATAGTTATGAGATAGTTATGATGTTTAATAGATAGAGATGGCGATGCTTGGTTGGAAAGGCAAACTTGAAATCATTCTTTTCTATATCCCAAAAAATCTAACGGAGCACATGACTGCGTCATTGTCAATATAAAGTGTAATAAGTGGGTCAAAATATGAGAATATTTCTTTGCGGATCTCAATTTGGTCCACACTTCTCAGGAGTGAATTGATGTAGATAGACTGGGCCAGAGGGAGGCGGGGGATGAACGTATAATTCCCTCGGTGGAGAAGTTAGTAGGTCTCGGAGGGCAAAAGTATTCGGCTGAAGAAGCAGGTTCAATCCTGTACATTCCTCACTCGCTATCGTTCACCAGACGAACCGCTCTCCGTCGATTCCTCTTGTTTAATTTCTGGATAAACTTGGGGTCTTTTAAATAGTTATGAGATAGTTATGATGTTTAATAGATAGAGATGGCGATGCTTGGTTGGAAAGGCAAACTTGAAATCATTCTTTTCTATATCCCAAAAAATCTAACGGAGCACATGACTGCGTCATTGTCAATATAAAGTGTAATAAGTGGGTCAAAATATGAGAATATTTCTTTGCGGATCTCAATTTGGTCCACACTTCTCAGGAGTGAATTGATGTAGATAGACTGGGCCAGAGGGAGGCGGGGGATGAACGAATAATTCCCTCGGTGGAGAAGTTAGTAGGTCTCGGAGGGCAAAAGTATTCGGCTGAAGAAGCAGGTTCAATCCTGTACATTCCTCACTCGCTATCGTTCACCAGACGAACCGCTCTCCGTCGATTCCTCTTGTTTAATTTCTGGATAAACTTGGGGTCTTTTAAATAGGTATGAGATAGTTATGATGTTTAATAGATAGAGATGGCGATGCTTGGTTGGAAAGGCAAGCTTGAAATCATTCTTTTCTATATCCCAAAAAATCTAACGGAGCACATGACTGCGTCATTGTCAATATAAAGTGTAATCAGTGGGTCAAAATATGAGAATATTTCTTTGCGGATCTCAATTTGGTCCACACTTCTCAGGAGTGAATTGATGTAGATAGACTGGGCCAGAGGGAGGCGGGGGATGAACGAATAATTCCCTCGGTGGAGAAGTTAGTAGGTCTCGGAGGGCAAAAGTATTCGTCTGAAGAAGCAGGTTCAATCCTGCACATTCCTCACTCACTATCGTTCACCAGACGAACCGCTCTCCGTCGATTCCTCTTGTTTAATTTCTGGATAAACTTGGGGTCTTTTAAATAGTTATGAGATAGTTATGATGTTTAATAGATAGAGATGGCGATGCTTGGTTGGAAAGGCAAACTTGAAATCATTCTTTTCTATATCTCAAAAAATCTAACGGAGCACATGACTGCGTCATTGTCAATATAAAGTGTAATCAGTGGGTCAAAATATGAGAATATTTCTTTGCGCATCTCAATTTGGTCCACACTTCTCAGGAGTGAATTTATATAGATAGACTGGGCCAGAGGAAGGCGGGGGATGAACGAATAATTCCCTCGGTGGAGAAGTTAGTAGGTCTCGGAGGGCAAAAGTATTCGGCTGAAGAAGCAAGTTCAATCCTGCACATTCCTCACTCACTATCGTTCACCAGACGAACCGCTCTCCGTCGATTCCTCTTGTTTAATTTCTGGATAAACTTGTGGTCTTTTAAATAGTTATGAGATAGTTATGATGTTTAATAGATAGAGATGGCGATGCTTGGTTGGAAAGGCAAACTTGAAATCATTCTTTTCTATATCCCAAAAAATCTAACGGAGCACATGACTGCGTCATTGTCAATATAAAGTGTAATAAGTGGGTCAAAATATGAGAATATTTCTTTGCGGATCTCAATTTGGTCCACACTTCTCAGGAGTGAATTGATGTAGATAGACTGGGCCAGAGGGAGGCGGGGGATGAACGTATAATTCCCTCGGTGGAGAAGTTAGTAGGTCTCGGAGGGCAAAAGTATTCGGCTGAAGAAGCAGGTTCAATCCTGTACATTCCTCACTCGCTATCGTTCACCAGACGAACCGCTCTCCGTCGATTCCTCTTGTTTAATTTCTGGATAAACTTGGGGTCTTTTAAATAGTTATGAGATAGTTATGATGTTTAATAGATAGAGATGGCGATGCTTGGTTGGAAAGGCAAACTTGAAATCATTCTTTTCTATATCCCAAAAAATCTAACGGAGCACATGACTGCGTCATTGTCAATATAAAGTGTAATAAGTGGGTCAAAATATGAGAATATTTCTTTGCGGATCTCAATTTGGTCCACACTTCTCAGGAGTGAATTGATGTAGATAGACTGGGCCAGAGGGAGGCGGGGGATGAACGAATAATTCCCTCGGTGGAGAAGTTAGTAGTTCTCGGAGGGCAAAAGTATTCGTCTGAAGAAGCAGGTTCAATCCTGCACATTCCTCACTCACTATCGTTCACCAGACGAACCGCTCTCCGTCGATTCCTCTTGTTTAATTTCTGGATAAACTTGGGGTCTTTTAAATAGTTATGAGATAGTTATGATGTTTAATAGATAGAGATGGCGATGCTTGGTTGGAAAGGCAAACTTGAAATCATTCTTTTCTATATCTCAAAAAATCTAACGGAGCACATGACTGCGTCATTGTCAATATAAAGTGTAATCAGTGGGTCAAAATATGAGAATATTTCCTTGCGCATCTCAATTTGGTCCACACTTCTCAGGAGTGAATTGATATAGATAGACTGGGCCAGAGGAAGGCGGGGGATGAACGAATAATTCCCTCGGTGGAGAAGTTAGTAGGTCTCGGAGGGCAAAAGTATTCGGCTGAAGAAGCAGGTTCAATCCTGCACATTCCTCACTCACTATCGTTCACCAGACGAACCGCTCTCCGTCGATTCCTCTTGTTTAATTTCTGGATAAACTTGTGGTCTTTTAAATAGTTATGAGATAGTTATGATGTTTAATAGATAGAGATGGCGATGCTTGGTTGGAAAGGCAAACTTGAAATCATTCTTTTCTATATCCCAAAAAATCTAACGGAGCACATGACTGCGTCATTGTCAATATAAAGTGTAATAAGTGGGTCAAAATATGAGAATATTTCTTTGCGGATCTCAATTTGGTCCACACTTCTCAGGAGTGAATTGATGTAGATAGACTGGGCCAGAGGGAGGCGGGGGATGAACGAATAATTCCCTCGGTGGAGAAGTTAGTAGGTCTCGGAGGGCAAAAGTATTCGTCTGAAGAAGCAGGTTCAATCCTGCACATTCCTCACTCACTATCGTTCACCAGACGAACCGCTCTCCGTCGATTCCTCTTGTTTAATTTCTGGATAAACTTGGGGTCTTTTAAATAGTTATGAGATAGTTATGATGTTTAATAGATAGAGATGGCGATGCTTGGTTGGAAAGGCAAACTTGAAATCATTCTTTTCTATATCTCAAAAAATCTAACGGAGCACATGACTGCGTCATTGTCAATATAAAGTGTAATCAGTGGGTCAAAATATGAGAATATTTCTTTGCGCATCTCAATTTGGTCCACACTTCTCAGGAGTGAATTGATATAGATAGACTGGGCCAGAGGAAGGCGGGGGATGAACGAATAATTCCCTCGGTGGAGAAGTTAGTAGGTCTCGGAGGGCAAAAGTATTCGGCTGAAGAAGCAAGTTCAATCCTGCACATTCCTCACTCACTATCGTTCACCAGACGAACCGCTCTCCGTCGATTCCTCTTGTTTAATTTCTGGATAAACTTGTGGTCTTTTAAATAGTTATGAGATAGTTATGATGTTTAATAGATAGAGATGGCGATGCTTGGTTGGAAAGGCAAACTTGAAATCATTCTTTTCTATATCCCAAAAAATCTAACGGAGCACATGACTGCGTCATTGTCAATATAAAGTGTAATAAGTGGGTCAAAATATGAGAATATTTCTTTGCGGATCTCAATTTGGTCCACACTTCTCAGGAGTGAATTGATGTAGATAGACTGGGCCAGAGGGAGGCGGGGGATGAACGTATAATTCCCTCGGTGGAGAAGTTAGTAGGTCTCGGAGGGCAAAAGTATTCGGCTGAAGAAGCAGGTTCAATCCTGTACATTCCTCACTCGCTATCGTTCACCAGACGAACCGCTCTCCGTCGATTCCTCTTGTTTAATTTCTGGATAAACTTGGGGTCTTTTAAATAGTTATGAGATAGTTATGATGTTTAATAGATAGAGATGGCGATGCTTGGTTGGAAAGGCAAACTTGAAATCATTCTTTTCTATATCCCAAAAAATCTAACGGAGCACATGACTGCGTCATTGTCAATATAAAGTGTAATAAGTGGGTCAAAATATGAGAATATTTCTTTGCGGATCTCAATTTGGTCCACACTTCTCAGGAGTGAATTGATGTAGATAGACTGGGCCAGAGGGAGGCGGGGGATGAACGAATAATTCCCTCGGTGGAGAAGTTAGTAGGTCTCGGAGGGCAAAAGTATTCGGCTGAAGAAGCAGGTTCAATCCTGTACATTCCTCACTCGCTATCGTTCACCAGACGAACCGCTCTCCGTCGATTCCTCTTGTTTAATTTCTGGATAAACTTGGGGTCTTTTAAATAGTTATGAGATAGTTATGATGTTTAATAGATAGAGATGGCGATGCTTGGTTGGAAAGGCAAACTTGAAATCATTCTTTTCTATATCCCAAAAAATCTAACGGAGCACATGACTGCGTCATTGTCAATATAAAGTGTAATCAGTGGGTCAAAATATGAGAATATTTCTTTGCGGATCTCAATTTGGTCCACACTTCTCAGGAGTGAATTGATGTAGATAGACTGGGCCAGAGGGAGGCGGGGGATGAACGAATAATTCCCTCGGTGGAGAAGTTAGTAGGTCTCGGAGGGCAAAAGTATTCGGCTGAAGAAGCAGGTTCAATCCTGCACATTCCTCACTCACTATCGTTCACCAGACGAACCGCTCTCCGTCGATTCCTCTTGTTTAATTTCTGGATAAACTTGGGGTCTTTTAAATAGTTATGAGATAGTTATGATGTTTAATAGGTAGAGATGGCGATGCTTGGTTGGAAAGGCAATCTTGAAATCATTCTTTTCTATATCCCAAAAAATCTAACGGAGCACATGACTGCGTCATTGTCAATATAAAGTGTAATCAGTGGGTCAAAATATGAGAATATTTCTTTGCGGATCTCAATTTGGTCCACACTTCTCAGGAGTGAATTGATGTAGATAGACTGGGCCAGAGGGAGGCGGGGGATGAACGAATAATTCCCTCGGTGGAGAAGTTAGTAGGTCTCGGAGGGCAAAAGTATTCGGCTGAAGAAGCAGGTTCAATCCTGTACATTCCTCACTCGCTATCGTTCACCAGACGAACCGCTCTCCGTCGATTCCTCTTGTTTAATTTCTGGATAAACTTGGTGTCTTTTAAATAGTTATGAGATAGTTATGATGTTTAATAGATAGAGATGGCGATGCTTGGTTGGAAAGGCAAACTTGAAATCATTCTTTTCTATATCCCAAAAAATCTAACGGAGCACATGACTGCGTCATTGTCAATATAAAGTGTAATCAGTGGGTCAAAATATGAGAATATTTCTTTGCGGATCTCTCCACACCTTCTCAGGAGTAGCAATGTATAAGGAGAAAGCAATGTATATTTTGAGGACTTTTTCAATGATACCCACCACTCATCAGTTCGTTCATTTTCACTTAGTTGTGGAAGAATTGAATCAGTATGATATTTTTCGACATCAAGTTCATAGCATTCTCACTCATCATGAGATATCACATTCGTTACCAGGTTAGGCAATTTTTTCATGAACTCTAATTCTAAAGAACTTTGATTGCATGTAGGACAAATAGAAGACAATGCTTGTAAAAAAGGATTTGTGATAGGCATTTTTGATAATAATGTCTGTGCACAAACAGTGTATGCCTTTCGAGTAGCATCATAAAAAGATTTAATATGACACTGGGATGCTTTTGAAGCTGAAGATATTATTTCTTTGACCCTCATACCAAGAAATATGGACTGAGTTGGAAGATGTTTATCTTTCTCCACATTCAGTTATTTTATTTTTGCACAACTATCACCAGTGAGCTGTAAAATTTCTGGCTTAATAAAACAGGCCAAAAATGTTTTAATAAGATCTAAATGCTTATCGTGCAATTTGTGGATAAGGGGTGTGTGCGTCTGAAACAATTTTACATATTCTTTAAGTAGTGGCAGAACTGATAAATATAAGTTAAAAATGAGTTTAGTTTGACCGCTGTTAACGAACCATTTATTTGTTATTTTTGACTTTCTTTCTTTTACTGGCTCAGTTAATTTTTTGCTGCAAGAGCCACTTGTAATTTATACACATGGTCTCTTACAATTTTTTTATATTGTGATTTTTGTAATTTTTCACTTCTTCATGTAATTAATCACATTTGTCTGCAAAAAATAAAAATAAAATACAATGAAGGCATCATACATGCGTGAAAATCCCTGGGCCACATCATAGACAAATAACCACCTATAACTAATTTAATTCTGATGAACAGTATATTTAACATTTAATATCTCACAAATTTCTATTAGAATTAAAATCGCAAATCTGGCGACCATTTAAAATCATTATAAATATTTTGAAATAGGGTTTCCAAGTGAGAATTATATGGTTTTCAAAACTGTTCTGCAGCATTATGGCATGTGCAAGGCTCACAGTGACCTATCGTGATTTGTAGCAGGAAATATCCAATTTTGGAGCAGGCAAAATTGACTTTCGTAGCAGAAAATCTTAGTTTTGTAGCAGGCAAAAATGACTTTTGTAGCAGAAAATTTTTGTTTTGTAGCAGGCAAAATTATTTTTTGTTTCAAATAAATGAATTTTGTTGCAGAAAAACCTTTTATTCAGGTGAAACTCTCATAAAAAAAATTGCATACGTTACAACAAATTTTATATAAACTTAAAAATAAAAAAAATTTTGAAATGAGTTTCAAAATACAAAGGATTTTTTTTTAATATATTAGGCAATCATTTAAATAAACAAAAAAACAAACAAAAAGAGTAACTAGTATCAGTTTCTGGACCATTTATCACATTTCAAGAGAAATTACTTTTTAACAGTGATTATCTTTGATAATTTCTGTCTATTATCATCTTGGGCTTTTAAAATGTTATTGACACGAGATGTTGCTTCAGTAAGCAATACCTGCCCACTTTCTACTGTTGACATGTCTTTGGTTTTAATGCCACAGGATATAGCCTCTTGGTCAGCAGAAAGCATTTTTTGGGCTGCTTTCAATTTCTCATCTAACTCTCTGGCTTCTTTTCTTCTTCACTTCTTCAATACCTACTTTACTATCTTCTTCAATCTTTCTTTTTTTTCTTTGCTGTACCGCATTCATTCTCTCACATTTTTTGTTATACGCATTTTGAACATATTTTATAACGTCCCGATTTATAACAAACTTTTCTACTTGGTTTGAACAGTCATATTTCAAATGAGATTTAATGGTACGAAGTGCATTAATACTTTCAAGGCTTAAACTGCTTCGGCTATGCAAGGCATGTTTATTAATGCTAAAGCCTCTCTCTATATCAGCATTGCCATGAGTAGATAGAAAATGAGAGTTCACCAACACGCGCGCGCAGGCGGCGCACGAGTGGTCGCGGCGGTGCACGGTGCAAAGGGGGGCGTGGTCTCTTGATGACGTCAGTGCCACCTGGTGGTAGATGAGGAGCAATCAGGAGCATGCGGTGATCTTAGCGCCGCCTAACGGGAGAAACTGGAACTATTCAGTCTGGAAGATGCAGGATGAGAGTAGGTGAATTCATCTAAGGTGACGAGTGTAATTTTTGCGGTGGTGCTGCCATCTGGTGCTAAGGTGTTGAACTATATTTGGACTTTGAAATTTTTCTGGAAGATATATTTTTGATGCTGCCCTCTATCGACAAAAACGAGAACCACATTTTGTCCTGAGCGGGGTTTGAACCCGGTTCAACACGACTCAAGTCCAGTGAGATAACCACTGGGCTGTCGAGGCTTTTCATTACACGGTATTATACGCTATAAGTGATCTAATTTTATCGCGACTTTAAATATTCAAGGTTACGAGCGTTGCTGCTGCTGCCATCTATTAACAAAACTTAGAAACATAATGAGACTTTGAAATATATTTTAAAAACAAGGTTTTCACTTTGGTGGCGCCATCTACTGAATAAATATGTAACTAAATTTGGAAATATATATATATTTTTTTTAAGTATTTTCGTCGGGAATCGATCTTGTGACATTATAAAAATGTAATGTTAGCTCAAAGGTTTTTTTTTTTACAATGACTAATACCATTGAGCTATCACCACATTGTAGTGAGTTGTTTTTATAAGGTATATAAAGAGGGAATATTTTAAAGAAATTATCATTTATAAGCATGGCGCCTCCAGGAGAAGTTACGTGTGCCGTTCTATTATATACGTGTTTAGGTGCAATTATTTACATAATTAGCATTTTTACGGAAACTGATAAAGTAGCTATAGATTTTATCCTACGTTTAAACAACACGGGAAATATTCGATTGCATCTGAACGATACTGCAAATATATCATTTTCGATGTAATATAGTTTTAGAAAACTTATAAAGAAAATATATTCTATTATAATGCAAAAGGTATATCAAGATCTAGCTCATAGCGCATCATTTGGTGGTGTGGATGCTATTTTTCGTGCTGTGCAAGGGAAAGTTTCAAAGAAGAAGATTAAGAAATGGTTGGAAGGTGTAGATGCATATACTTTGCATAAACCTATTCGTCGCAAGTTTACAACAAATAGAGTGATAGTGTATTCGATAGATCAGCAATGGCAAGCTGATTTGGTAGATGTTTCGCATTTACATAAACATAACGAGGGATATCGATATATATTAACATGTATTGATATATTATCAAAGTATGCTTGGGCCGTACCATTGAAATAAAAACGAGGGGTTGATATTGTGAGAGCTTTTGAGCAAATAATGAGTGAGCGTAAACCCAAGTCACTGCAAACAGATCAGGGTAGTGAATTTAAAAATAAAGTGTTTCAAAAATTTTTAAAGGAGAAAAATATAAAATTTTTTACGACGTTCAATACCACCAAAGCATCAGTAGTAGAGAGATTAAATAGAACGATAAAAACTAAAATGTGGAAATACTTTACGAGTCGAAACACGTACAAGTATATTGATGTATTACAGCAGCTTATGAAAAGTTACAATAATACTTTTCATACGAGTATAAAGCGCGCACCTGCAGAAGTTTATTTGAATAACGAAAAAGATGTTTGGTTTACATTGTATGGGGAGGTGAATCCTACAATTTCAAAATGTGTATTTAACATAGGCGATGTGGTTCGTGTTTCTAAGAAAAAGTTAACTTTTGAAAAAGGATACGAAACTAACTGGACGGAAGAACTATTTTTGGTAACAGAATGTGTTAAGAGAAAACCGTCTGTGTATAGGATTTCTGATTTATTGGGGGAACCTATATTAGGAACCTTTTATGTGCAAGAGTTGCAAAAAGTGAGATTAAAAGAGGAATATAAAATTGAAAAAATTTTAAAGAAAGGTGTGCGAAAAAAGCAAGTAGAATACTTTATAAAGTATACTGGGTATCCTAACAAGTTTAATGAGTGGATTCGCGCTTCTAATTTACTATCCCTATAAATAGTGCTAACAAATGTATTATAGTTCATTCGCGAAGATGAGTTTCTACGTTACGTTACCAAGCGATAGCTCTTTGAATTATTTTACGGAAAATAAAATTTCGCATTATATTACACGTCTGCCCACGCCTATAGAATTAAAAGGAGATTGGGAAGTAGGTTTAGCTGAATTTATATACCCTCACACTTGGTATAATGTGAATGAAACGAACAATCTAATTGAATACGAACTTCCGGGAGCAGAGGGGTATTATAAGAGAAAAATTCGCCATGGTTTTTATCCTAATATTCAAAGTATATTGGACGCTATAACAGTTAGAGAATTTAAGAATAAATTTTCCTTTCATTTTAATGAAGTGAATAAACGTGTAAAAATGAGAGTAACGGGTAAAGGGAGTATAAGATTACACGACGGAATCGCCCAATTACTTGGATTTGATGTCATGGACTTCGGAAGCGAACAGGAGGGTGGTCACTTTGACTTAGAAAGTGCATATGTACCTGACCCTAACGCTAAATATAGAGTTTTAATGCTGTATACAGATATTATTGAGCCACAAATAGTGGGAGACGTTTATGCACCCCTCCTACGTATTATAAATGTAACAGGAAATGATGGTGATATGGTAAACGTTCAATATGACAAGCCGCATTATCTACCAGTTAGCAGAAAATTGATTGATACGATTGAAATTAATATAAGGTCATACATGGGTTCATTTATACCATTTGAACGTGGGCGTTCGTACGTGAAACTACACTTTCGTCAAAAGTACTTATCATAATGTATGTTCCCTATCGATGCTGCCAAAAATCTTTCGAGGATTATTATGTGCACCAAGCGGGTCAAGGATTGAATTACTATCAAGGAAGTTTACATCAAAGCGGATACGGCTTAGGAGGCCTCTTCCGAGCATTTTTCCGCGCTGCAGTGCCACTTTTAAAATCAGGCGCCAAAGCAGTCGGTAAACAAATGTGGCATAGTGGTGTAAACATGATTAATGACATATCGCAAGGGGATAATGTCAAATTGGCGGCAAAACGGCGTTTGAAAGAAGCTGGAAAAGTATTAACGGATAAAGCTGCTTCTAAAGTCAAGACTATGATTGGTACCGGAAAATTAAATAAAAAGCGAAAACGTGCCAAGAAACCTGTCATTACTCGTAGAGCTAAGAAGGAGAAAACACACGATATTTTTTCCTAGTGATAGCTTCTCTAATTTATCAAAACTCTCCTCCCTGTGTAAAATCTGAATTAGATTTGTTCAGCATTCCACCTACACAAACAGCTATAGAAAATGGACAGTTTGTGGAATATCACCCCCTTTCAAATATACAGGATGGGGGTCCTATAGAATTTAATATATCTGGGAGCGGCGAAGAATATATAGATCTAGCCGCTTCCTATTTGTATGTGAAAGCAAAAGTGTTGAAATCAGATGGAGCAATTTTACCTGAAAAAGACCCAGTGTCTGCTGTCAATTTATTTTTACACTCTCTGTTTTCGCAAGTGGATGTGAGTCTAAATGAAAGAAACATTTCCTCGGCCACCAATACCTATCCTTACAGAGCCTATATCGAAACGTTGTTAAATTATGGAGAAGATGCCAAGAAAAGTTTACTTACATGTGAAGGCTTTTTTAAAGATGAAGACCCGAGTCAACTGGATCCTTTAGCTGAAAACGTCCACGCAGGATTAAAATCCCGTCATGAATTGATTGAAAAAAGTCAAACTGTGGATATGATTGGACAATTACATTGTGATATTTTTCAGCAGAATCGTCTGTTATTAAATTTAGTAGACCTGAAAATTAAAATGATTCGAAGTAAACCTTCCTTTTGTTTGACTGCTACTAATGCAAATCCTAGTTATAAAGTAATCTTGAAACATGCCTCCATATTTATTCGAAAAGTGAAAGTATCCCCAAGTGTTTCTATAGGACATGCTAAGGCGTTGGAAAAGACTTCAGCAAAATATCCCATTGATCGTATACTATGTAAAACCTATTCTATATCTAAGGGAAGTTGGTCTTTTATGCAAGATAATGTATTTCTAGGCCATATGCCAAAACGTGTTATTATCGCATGTGTTGGAAACGCTGCGATGAATGGTCAATATAATCAAAATCCTTTCTTATTTGCACATCATAAAATCAACTTTTTATCAATTTATGTAGATGGTCAGCCAGTACCTTCCAAACCATTAGAATTAAATTTTGATTCTAATAATTATGTGCGAGCTTATTATAGTTTATTTGAAGGATTTAATCGTGATAAGGGTATTTATTTAAATAGAGAAGAATATGCCAAAGGTCACGTGATGTATAAATTTGATTTAACACCAGACTTGTGTGACGGTTCACATTTTAACTTACAACATCAAGGAAATTTACGACTTGAAATGAAATTTTCTGAAGCCCTTAGTGATACCCTATCCGTCATAGTGTATGCAGAATTTCAAAACGTTATTGAAATTACAAAGTCACGTCACGTATTGTGTGATTTTGCTAATTAAGAAAGAGAAATGAATAGTCATCAACTAGAGCGTGTGCTTTCTTCTAATGTGCATACTAAAAAGTCATTTCTAGGAGTCTTTGCAAGCAATCAATTACCTACCAGGATTCGAAAATATCCAGCTTGTTTTATAGCAAACATTGATAGATCATCAGAACCCGGAAGTCACTGGGTAGGATTTTACCTTCATTCACGTCAACACATGGAATTTTTCGATTCTTATGGACATCATCCATCTTATTTTAATGGACCAATATCCAATTTTTCGAGAAGATATAATTTTGTAAACTATAATGCCATGCCCCTGCAAAGCAACGTGACAGCTGTGTGTGGGCAATATTGTATTTTCTACCTGTATTGTAAATGTCGAGGTCGTTCGCTGAACGATATTATATTATCTTTTATATCAAATAATATGTATAATGATATGAAAGTATATAATTTTGTAACCAGTCGTTTTCGGGTGCGAGCACCTTTTTATCAATAAATATATTTTCAAATGATATGCTGTGTCATTCACTATGGAATTTCCAAAGTTACAACACCCTTTTACTATGGTAATAGCTGGGCCCACAGGATGTGGGAAATCTTATTTTGTGCGAGATTTATTAAAGTATAAGCGGGAAATGTTTTCGCCGATTCCCAATAAAATTGTCTGGTGTTATGGAATCTATCAACCTTTATATGAAGGAATATCTGGCGTAACATTTGTCGAGGGGTTACCTTTAAAAATTCATGATTATTTAGGTTCTAACACACTTTTCATCATAGATGATTTAATGAGTGAATGTGGGAGTGATAAGCGTCTAACTAACTTATTCACAAAAGGCAGTCACCATTTAAATTTAAGTATTCTATTTATCACACAAAATTTTTTCCACAAGGGCAAAGAAATGCGAGAAGTGGCGTTAAATGCCCATTATTTAATTTTATGTAAAAATAGACGAGACCTTAGTCAAGTCACGCATTTAGGAAAGCAACTATTTCCCCGACATGTTAAATATTTTCAAGAAGTGTTTGAAGATGCTACGAAAAAGCCATATTCTTATTTCTTCATAGATTTACGCAGCGATACCCCTGAAGAAATGCGCTTACGCACGCAAATTTTACCCGATCAAACACAGTATATATATAAAATGAAGCATGTATAAATGTATCATTTTACACGATGACTTTAACGAAAGAACAAGTCAAGCAGCTGAAATTATTGCATATGTGTCCTGAAAAATTACGAAAAAAATTATTAAAGAATATTAATATCAAATGTATAAAAGCGCTATGTGAATGTAGTTTGAACATTCTTGCAGGAAACATCCCCTTGAATAAACATCAAAAAACGTGTCTTTCTAAACACAAGCATACTCTCAGGAAATTGAAGAATCGTAAAGTTTCTTTAGCCAAGAAGCGTAAACTGATTGTGCAAAAAGGTGGATTTCTAAATATTTTAATTCCTGCAGCGTTAAGTTTAATCACTGGACTTGTCAATGGAGCACGCTAAAAAATATGCTTTAATCCCCGAAGAAATGGTAACAAAGCATACTATTTCTAATCAACAATTGAATGAATTCGATAAAGCTATGCTGCAAATTTTAAACAGTCGACTGCCAGATCATGAGAAATTATCTCGATATTATGAACTTTTACAGAAAAGAATGAAACTGGAACAATTTAACTCACCTTTTGGTACACCTAAAGAAAAATTATCTGAAAAGTATGAAGATTTTAACACAGCTGAAGAATTCGCTGAAAAGAAAACGATCAAGCAAGAATCTGCAGAAAAGCCCTTATATGACTCTTTCATTTTAAACAGTGTTCCACAAAATATGAAAAAACGTGCTTCTAATCTGATATCTATTTTAAAGGAGTATCCCGACATAATTTCATGGAACGATAAAGGACATGTGTTATATCAAGGAAAACCATATGAAAATTCTAATATTATTGATTTATTCAATTAAATTTTAACTAATAAGAAGAAAAATGTCAATACCCAAGCTGAATTTATAGCAGTGTTAAAGCAATTAAATATTCCACATCATTTTATACAAAACAAGCATTTAGAAGAATCATCTAGAAAATTTGAAGAAAGTGTTGAAAAAAAATCTAATATGAAAGCAGTTAAGAAAAAACCGAATGTGAAAAAAGTTCATAAACCCTATGTCAAAAAATGGTTATCTTTAGAATAAAATCTGTTTAAAACTTTATACTAGTGTGTTCATTTTCATGCATGAAATACTTTTATAAATCATTTTTCTAAAAATATTTTTTAAATTAAAACATATGCACATAAAGAAATACAAAATTTTATCTTTAACTAAACATTTATTGAACATGATAAAACAGTACTTACAATTCATTATCGTTGTTATCAACAAAATCCTTTAATTGTTTGACATTTAAGTCGATGAAAAATTCGCTGTTATTATACATGCAAGTACAATAATTTTTACTAATATCCATTAAAAAGTCTTTAACGGGTATATTAAAAATCGCGGCATTTCCTACAGTACGATATTTTTCTAATGCAGTATTTTGTAAACATGCATGTTGTCGTTGTGAGGGGTGTTGTATTTCACACCCCCGACATTTATATAACTCACATGCGGCGTTAAAAAGATGATGCCGAATACATTTGAAAAAGTTTGCTCGAGCTTCTGCAACACTGCAGTGCTGTTTCTGACAGGGTCCACTTTCCGATATTATACACTGCAGTAAATTTGGAATACTTCTGCATAACAAAGTCTCCATAATACAGTCATTGATATATGTTGACTGATTTTGAAGTTCAGTTAATTGGTCGCTGTTAAGTTTTATAAAACTGCATTTAAATCTGTATCCGCCATTCTCATTTGAGAAGATTTGCTGTATCACGCAGTTTTCTCCATCATTTAGTGCGGAGAGTTGATTATTAGCTATGAAGCAGCTGTTCCTATATTTGATTGAAAATTGGTACGATTTAGTCCAAAAATCATACCAGGTAGGTACAGTCATCATAACCCCATAAGCCGATGGGACACCATTAAAACTATCCAAGAATTCTCTGATGTGTATGCGCACGCCCCGTGTAGAATCATCATGTATTGCAACAAAGACGTTAAATCCAATATTCCATGAACACACTAACGATGAGGAATTGCGATTTTTATAATGCTGTGTAAGCCAATCGTTCTCTGGAATAACGTCTAAGGAAGCTGAATTAGATGCCACATCAACTGCTGTATCACATTTAGAAGATTTCTGTATCGGTAATTTTTTGCATAATGTTTCACACTCCATTGTAGAAGAAGGTGGTTCGGCAAGCTGCGAAGAAGCATTTATACGACTACGTTTCCCGGTGGGTTTTAGCTGTATGCTATAATCACTACATGCCTCATTAATAGAAGCATCTATGTCAGCATAGGAACTTGATATTTTTTCCATTATGATACTAATAAAACAGCACTTTGTAAAAGAACCTCGCAACTGAAAATTTCGATTACAAATGAAATTTTACACAGTGTGTTCTAGACTCGTGGCAATCCTATTTTACCCCGCGAGAGGGTAGATAAGCCCCCCTCTCCCCCATTTCGCGCGCTCTGTAGGCGACGTTTAGACTGCTAATCTCCCTTCTCTATCTAAGATAAAATTCTGGATAAGAATCCAGTCTCCACGTCTCGATAAGATCCTTTTTAAACTTGCATATTTGAGATTGCACTATCATAGGTAATACCTGGTTAAAGATCCCCTTTTAAGATATGCGATTTCCTTTTAAAAAAATTGCACCCTACCTGATAAGCATAGCATTGCCACCTTCGAAAAATAAGTAAATGAATCACTCTCAATTCGTGAAAGAATTGTTGAATGAATATTTTTCCTGCAAGGTATTTTTTTTTAGGTTAAAACTAAGCGACTTTTACTTTAACTTCTAGTAGCTATAAATAGGCGGTCAAGAGTTGTAAAGACTCATTCTACCTTTGAATTTTAACACAAGTATGTCTTCATCTCAAGAAAACCGATCTGTTGGACAAGTTAGAGAAAGAGTAAACATTTTCTATGATTGATACTATAATTTAAACTTGTATTTTTTAAGATGATATAGTTATTTTAAAACATAATATATATTATTTCTATGTTTGTTAATATAATTTAAACTTGTATTTTTATGATGGTAAAGTTATTTTAAAACATAATATATTATTTCTATGTCTGATAATATAATTTAAACTTGTATTTTTGGAAACAAACTTATTTTAAAATATAATATATTATTTCAATGTTTGATAATATAATTTAAACTTGTATTTTTTGGAAACGAACTTATTTTAAAACATAATATATATTATTTCTATGTTTGTTAATATAATTTAAACTTGTATTTTTATGATGGTAAAGTTATTTTAAAACATAATATATTATTTCTATGTCTGATAATATAATTTAAACTTGTATTTTTGGAAACAAACTTATTTTAAAATATAATATATTATTTCAATGTTTGATAATATAATTTAAACTTGTATTTTTTGGAAACGAACTTATTTTAAAACATAATATGATATTTCTATGTTTGATAATATAATTTAAACTTGTATTTTTTTTTAATAAAGTAATATATTTTAAAACTTTGATATATATTAACTTAGCATGGAATAATTATTTTTTAAATGGATAATAAAATTTCTATGTTTGATAAATGCTAATATTTTTTAAACCTTTATTTCAGATGGACATTGAAAAGCAGTTCGAAGATGCTAATGTATTATATTCTTCTCTTTATTCCCTATGTTAAAGTATAATATAATCTTTTCAGATAAATATGTTATCTTAATAATCTGTAAAAGTTGAATTATATTTATTTCTTAATAATGTCTAAAAGATTAATTATATTTTTAATAATGTGTAAAGATTAAAGTGTTATTTCTTAATAATGCTGAAATATATTTTATTATTAACTTTAACAATGCATAGATATTATTTAACTAAAACCAATCTTAATCATTTTAGTTCATTGACTTTTATTTTTTTTTAAATAATGTGTAAAAGATTAATTATATTTTTAATAATGTGTAAAGTACTATATTTTTCATATCTTTAATAATGCTGAAATGTAATTATGCGATATTTAACTAAAAATATTTTAATTTTTCAGTTCATCGACTTTGGTATTCCAGACGAAGAGTTCCATCAAATAATTAATGCAGCCGAAATTCCTGAAGAGTGGAGTAACTCCCAACCGCTCTGGGACAATAAACCCACACCGATTACTTATTTGCAACCCGGGTCCTCTACATCAACTAATCAAGAACCTTCTGGTCACGTAAGTTTATGCATGTTTTGAAAAATTATTTTCTAGTAAAACATATTATTTAAAATGCTGTGTGAATATTAAAACATATTATTTAAAAGGGGATATATATTTTTTAAAGTGTTGCTAAAATTTTAATGTTAGGAAGTCATTTTATATTGATACATGTGTATATAATTTTATTATATAACGTTAAGTCAAAATATGTGTATATATTTCAATGAATTTAGATAAAATTGTTTAAGTTTTGTGCTAATATTAAAAATGATTTTTTAAAGAATAAAACAATTTTCAGTGAATATGAATTTAGATAAAACCATTTCAGAATTACTTTAACTGTTTTGCTAGTATTAAAAGCTTTTATATATGTTTGAAGAAGAAATACGGTTTTTAAAGTGCTGTTAAATTTCTTGCTAAAACTTTTAACGGTATGAAGTCATTTTACATGTCTATATTTGAATAAATATTACAATTTCATAACGTTCAGTAAAAATATGTATATTTCAGAGAATTAGTTGGTATATATATATATATATATTAAACTGTATGTCTGTTTTCAGTGAATTTTAATTAATATAAATTTAAAAATTTCTAAACTATAAAAAATGGATGTGTATAGTTCAATGAATTGTTTGGCATATATTTCTAAAATGTTTCTAAGTTGATATTGAACTGGTTTTAAGATTAAATGGTTAGATATACCAACTTTAAATTAAACAGTGTTTTCAGTGAATTTTGATTAATATATTTTTAAACATTTCTAAACTATGAAAATGGATGTGTATATTTCAATGAATTGCTTGATATATATTTCTAAAATGTTTCTAAGTTGATATTGAACTGTGTTTAAGATTAAATGGTTAGATATACCAACTTTAAATTAAACTGTGTTTTCAGGAAATTTTGATTAATATATTTTTAAACATTTCTAAACTATGAAAATAGATGTGTATATTTCAATGAATTGCTTGATATATATTTCTAAAATGTTTCTAAGTTGATATTGAACTGTGTTTAAGATTAAATGGTTAGATATACCAACTTTAAATTAAACTGCTTTTTCAGGAAATTTTGATTAATATATTTTTAAACATTTCTAAACTATGAAAATGGATGTGTATATTTCAGTGAACTGTTTGGTATATATTTTACTGAATTTAGGTTGATAGTTTTTTAAAATGTTTTAAGTTATGAAAACGTGTTAGAATTATTTCTTTATTTAAAAGACATCCTACTGAAAATTTCAAATCTTTGTAGGTCTGTGATACCTGTGGCAAAGCCTTTGCTCGAAACAGTGATTTGACACGACATCTTAAGATTCATAGTGGGGAAAAATCCTTTGTATGCAATATTTGCCAGAAAGCCTTTACTCGAAACAGTGATTTGACACGACATCTTAAGATTCATAGTGGGGAAAAATCCTTTGTATGCAATATTTGCCAGAAAGCCTTTGCTCGAAACAGTGATTTGACACGACATCTTAAGATTCATAGTGGGGAAAAATCCTTTGTATGCAATATTTGCCAGAAAGCCTTTACTCGAAACAGTGATTTGACACGACATCTTAAGATTCATAGTGGGGAAAAATCCTTTGTATGCAATATTTGCCAGAAAGCCTTTGCTCGAAACAGTGATTTGACACGACATCTTAAGATTCATAGTGGGGAAAAATCCTTTGTATGCAATATTTGCCAGAAAGCCTTTACTCGAAACAGTGATTTGACACGACATCTTAAGATTCATAGTGGGGAAAAATCCTTTGTATGCAATATTTGCCAGAAAGCCTTTGCTCGAAACAGTAATTTGACACAACATTTAAAGTCCCATCAGACTGTTAAAGGACATCAATGCGAACAATGCGGTGAACAATTCAATACTAAACCTAATTTGATGAAACATATTCGTACTAATCACCCTGCCAGTGCTAAACGAAAACCTACAACCCCTCATCCAACCAATAAAAAATTAAAATCTTCAAAAAATGCATTAGACGTTTTCTCTTCAATCATATTTAAACCTACCGAGGAGAGTAGTCATGACTTTATTATCTTTTTTAATGAACTTAATTTAAAAATTCAAGAGGAATTAAGTAAACAACGAGAGGAAAAATTGTCCATTAAGTGGTATGCAGTTGTAAAAACAGTCCTTAGTCGCATCACACAAGAAGGAGATTTAGACACTATCACACCCCATTTTCGCAGAAAGTGCGCTATTGAGTTGGAAGATAATACTATTGAAGAACATTTGCAGGAGGCATTTCAGAAAATTAAACTGTCCTTTGAAGAATTTACTCAGAGGGGGTCAGGATGGAGCTTGGAAGCCATTCTTCATTTAGAATTATGTTGCGCTCGATACACACCTCTTGCTCCTAGTAGTTATATTCCACTACCAAAAAAACTCGCAGATAAAAAGGCAGTGTTAAATATTCAGAATAATGATCAGAAATGTCTGATTTGGTGCTTGCTTGCACATAAATATAGAATTCATTATGAAGATCAACCACATCGCGTTAGCCACTATACTCCACACGAAGCTGAAATTAAACTTGGAAACCTTAAATGTCCAGTGCCCATCACGAAAATATCAAAAATTGAAAAATTAAACAATTTATCAATCAATGTTTATGGCTATGAAGACGAGCAAGTATTTCCTCTACATATTAGTGATGAAGCTAGTGCAGATAACATTAATTTATTATATATTAGTAATACGTCAACGCAACATTATTGCTTAATTCGAGATATGTCTAGATTATTAGGAGATTTAACCAAGCATAATGGAAGAAGCTTTTATTGTCAGCGTTGCTTGCACCGTTTTCATTGCGAAAACAATTTAAAAGAACATATTTCATACTGTAGTCAACATGCTCCTCAACGCATTAAAATGCCTGAAATAGGATCTAATATCCTAAAATTTGAAAATATCCAGTACCAACATGAAGTTCCCTATGTAATTTATGCAGATTTCGAATCACTTTTAGTAAAATCAAATGAAGATTGCACTGATAATTCTAATTCGTACACTGAAAAAATTGCTCATCATGAAGCTTGTGGTTACGCGTATGTAATCGTAGGACCTGAAGGTAAAAGTTTTAAACCCATCACTGTTTATAGAGGTCCTAACGCAGTAAACCACTTTTTACAGAAAATTATAGCTGAAAAAGAAGAGTTAGCTAAAATTTTGACGCACATAACTCCTATTATTATGACGCCTCAGG
This sequence comes from Dolomedes plantarius, assembly GCA_907164885.2. Classification (NCBI taxonomy): domain Eukaryota; kingdom Metazoa; phylum Arthropoda; class Arachnida; order Araneae; family Dolomedidae; genus Dolomedes; species Dolomedes plantarius. The sequence goes on along the minus strand of OU015503.1, from coordinate 18,161,970 downwards.
ACGAATTGGATTTTAGATCCGCCACTGTTTGCTATCTTTGTCAAAAACCTCTAAATGGTGATACAGTCCGCGATCACTGTCATCTCACTGGCCGTTACAGGGGTAGTTTACATCTAAGCTGTAACTTAAAATTTAGGCTACAGAAGAAAATTCCTGTGATATTTCATAATTTGAAAAACTATGATGGGCACTTAATAATGCAAGAAATGGGTAGGATTAGAGATCATGATTTAGTAGTTATACCTACCACTGTAGAAAAATATATTGCCTTTACCTTATCTAAAAAGTATGATAATAATATTCGAGTATCATTAAATTTTATTGATAGTTTTCAATTTATGAATGCTTCGTTGGAAAAATTGGTTGAAAACTTAGAAAAAAATAAATTTGAAATATTGAAAGAAAATATTTCTCAAAATAGCGACTTATTATTGCGGAAGGGTGTATATCCTTATGAATACATGGATACATTTGCTAAATTTGAAGAAAATAAGTTACCACCTATGCAAGCCTTTGCCAGTATTTTAACAGATACCTCTATAACTAATGAAGATTATGAGCATGCGAAAAATGTTTGGAAAATTTTTAATTTGAAAAATATGGGCGAATATCATGATCTATATGTAAAATCTGACGTTTTACAACTTGCAGATGTTTTTCAAAACTTTAGAAAACTTTGCATGCTATTTTATAAATTGGATTGCGTCCACGTTATGACTGCTCCTGGGCTAGCATGGCAAGGATGTTTAAAAATGGTAAATCAACCTCTCGAATTGTTCACCAACATTAACATGCATTTGTTTATTGAACAGGGTATTCGCGGTGGCATTTCAATGATTACAAAACGTTGGGCAGCAGCAAATAATAAATATTTAGACAATTTTAACAGTGAACATCCTAGTAAATACATCATGTACTTGGATGCAAATAATTTATATGGATGGGCGATGGGCCAACCTTTACCTTATGGAGAGTTTCATTGGATCTCACCAGATAATATAACTGCTGAGTGGATACTCTCCATACCTGAAAATAGCGACATAGGATATATTCTAGAAGTAGATTTGTATTATCCTTCTAAACTTCATGATCTGCATAATGATTATCCTCTAGCTCCAGAAAAAATGGATATTCCATATGAATATCTCTCTCCTTTTTCAAAAAATATGCTTAAAGATAGTAAACATTTGCAAAGTAGAAAATTAGTTCCTAATTTAAAAGATAAAGTTAATTATGTAACATATTATAGGAATCTCCAATTTTATTTATATCAAGGTCTTCAATTAAAAAAAGTTCATAAAATCCTAAAATTTAAACAAAAACCTTGGCTTAAGTCATATATAGATTTTAATACGGAGCAGAGGAAAAATGCAAAATCACCGTTTGAAAAAGATTTCTTCAAACTTATGAACAATGCAGTTTATGGGAAGACTATGGAAAATATTCGGAAAAGAAGAAATATACAGCTGGTCAATAATGAACAGAAGTCAATTAAACTTGTAGCTGACCCCAGTTTTAAAACCTTCAAGATTTTTGATAATGAACTGGTAGCAATTGAAAGAATCGTAAAAACCCTAACTTTAAATAAACCAATATATGTTGGATTTACAATATTAGAGCTCAGTAAAATTCATATGTATAATTTCCATTATAACATAATTAAGCAGCAATATGGCAATAAGGCTAACCTTCTGTTCACAGATACAGACTCTTTAACTTACGAAATTCAAACACATGATGTTTATAAAGATATGCTTCAATATATGATACATCTGATTATCCAGATAATCATCCTCTCTATAGCACATCTAATAAGAAGAAGATTGGATGCTTTAAGGACGAACTAAATTCTAAACTAATTTTTGAATTCATTGGGCTTCGTCCGAAAATGTATTCGATCCTCTCAGAGAATATGGAGAAAAAAACATGTAAAGGTATTGCGAAGTATATCATTCAAAAAAAAATTAATCATCAGCATTATAAGACCTGCTTACAGTCTTTAAAATCTACGAAAGAAACGCAAATTCGCTTCCAAAGTTTCAATCATCACATCTATACTTTAAAGCAAAATAAAATTGCACTCTGCGCATTTGATGATAAACGCTACATACTTGAAGATGGCGTTCACACCTTAGCACATGGACACTATAAAATACATGAAAATAACGTGTCATAGGGAAAAAACATAAAAAAAAAGAATAAATAAAAAATGGGAAAAAAATTGATGCTATACAAATTTAAGGAAAAATAGCCCTACTGGGGAATCTCAGCCTTGCAATGCTTGCAAAAATGAGATAAGGCGCCAAATACTATACGCCTTGCGTGGTGTGGAAACTAGTATACCTTTTATTTCTATCTTTTTTCTACTAATTATAGGTGTATAAAGTCTTCAAGGTAAGTTTAAGTATTTTCTATTCATAAATTTTCAAAGATAAGTGTTATTCACGACAAAAGTCATTTTATGTTTAAACCCTATCAAAAATAAATTTTAAAAATATATTTCAAAGTCTCATTATGTTTCTAAGTTTTGTTAATAGATGGCAGCAGCAGCAACGCTCGTAACCTTGAATATTTAAAGTCGCGATAAAATTAGATCTCTTATAGCGTATAAAACCGTGTAATGACAAGCCTCGACAGCCCAGTGGTTATCTCACTGGACTTGAGTCGTGTTGGACCGGGTTCAAACCCCGCTCAGGACAAAATGTGGTTCTCGTTTTTGTCGATAGAGGGCAGCATCAAAAATATATCTTCCAGAAAAATTTCAAAGTCCAAATATAGTTCAACACCTTAGCACCAGATGGCAGCACCACCGCAAAAATTACACTCGTCACCTTAGATGAATTCGCCTACTCTCATCCTGCATCTTCCAGACTGAATAGTTCCAGTTTCTCCCGTTAGGTGACGCTAAGATCACCGCATGCTCCTGATTGCTCCTCATCTACCACCAGGTGGCACTGACGTCATCAAGAGACCACGCCCCCCTTCGCACCGTGCACCGCCACGACCACTCGTGCGCCGCCTGCGCGCGTGTTGGTGAACTCTCATTTTCTATCTACTGCCATGAGGCAGAGAAAGCAGAGCTTTTATAAGCTTTCCCAATTTGCTATACTTCAAATTTGCTTTACTATCCTTAATTTTGAAAACTTTAGCCCAATATTTGTCAATTGGTGCAATGCTTATAAGTGGCCATGACTCAATTTCAACTTCTTCATCAGTCCACAAATCAAAATTATCAATCGTTTTAATTTCTTCGGTCATAATATTTACATCAGAGCTTTCTCCTCCTTGCAAACGGATGAATTCATCACAAACATCTGATACCTCTTCAATGTCAATAATATTAAAAAGTTGGGATGCTAGAAATTTAATTGAATTTAGGGACTCTTCTTTTAAACGGTTAGATGGATTCAGACACGTTAAAGTTCTCAAAATCTTGTTTTCAAGAGGTAAAACTTTCAATAAAAATTTTACTGTTGAAATATTAAAGGTTGGTTGGTTGGTTGGATGGGGTTTAATGGCGCAAGGTCCAGAGAGGACATGCTGCGCCAAACACAAGGTAAAACACAAGGTATCTAGATGGGGGTTCCCCCATCTAGATTTCAGTCAAGTATTACAAAAAGATATAAAAGTAGTTATGTATAAAGGGTGTTAAAACGGATTATGAATGTATTGTGATAAAGTGTGATAAAACCACTAAAAAAAATACAAAGGATTTAAAAGAAAAATTATATTAACGAAAGAAAACCAGCACACCGTAAGAAGTGGAAAACAGCGGGGTGGGGTGTTTCACCCACAAGATCACTCAAAGTGAGCGAAGTTGAGCCAAAGTATTTTAGATAAAAATTGGTGAGTCCGGTACACTCTGTTAAAATATGGCGAATGGTGAGGTGACAGTTGCAATGATAACAAATGGGGGCGATTTCTCCTTCCAGCAAATGTCTATGAGTGATTCTTGAATGGCCAATTCTAAGCCGCGTGATGACGACATCCAATTTCCTGGGAAATAGTGGACGCCAGACAGTGATGGTGGGTTTTATGCAGTGGAGCTTATTTGCAACTTCAAGGTCCCATTCTGACCGCCATCTATCCAAAATAATGTCCCTCGTAATATGTTTAAGGTCACAGAAAGGAACAGGTTGATTTGAAACTACTTTTGGATTTTTTGCTGATGCGTCTGCAAGTTCGTTTCCTGCGATTCCTACATGTGCTGGAATCCAGCAAAACCTAACACTGTAACCCCGACATTTTAACTTATGATGTTGCGTAAGAACAGTGGCAACCAGGCAATAGCTAATGTTACCAGATTGGAGGCTTTCCAGAACACTTAATGAATCTGAGTAAATGATAAAATGTTTTTTGTGGTGATGCGAGATAAAAACAAGTGCATGAATGATAGCTAAAATTTCTGCAGTAAAAACAGAGCAGGATGATGGAAGTTTAAAACTATGTATAGTCGACTCACAAACAAAGGCACAACCAACGTGGTGTGTTGTCTTTGATCCGTCCGTATAGATATCTAGATACTTAGAAAACTGATTACGGTGTGAAAGAAAAAGTTGTTTATAGATGAGGGGGTCGGTATTAGGTTTAGTAAAATTGTTAAAAGGATTGATATATGGAATACAGTTTTTCTTCCAAGGTGGAAAGTCAAACAAGGCGCTCATACAGACATCTAAGGCTTCAAGAGAAGTATTTTCGGTCAGATTACGTATGCGTAGTCCAAAAGATGGTATGCAAGACAGTCGATTATGCTAGAGGCGATCATAGCGTTTGTCCAGCAAAATGTCGCGCAAAGGATGAGCGGGATGAGATAAAACACGAAAAAAATAATTCACTGAAAGCTTACTACGAGTGTGAGACAAGGATGGTTCAGAGCAATTCACATACAAACTCTGCACGGGTGAAGTACGGAAAGCACCAGAGCAGATACGGAGAGCACTGTGGTGCACCGTGTCCAGTTTACGAAGTACACATTGGCGGGTGGAACCATATGCCGCACAAGCGTAATCCATCTTTGAACGAATTACTGATCGATAAATGTGCAACATTGATGTCCGATCAGCACCCCAGGACGTATTTGATAAAACCCTCAGCAAATTAAGCGATTTTTCGCATTTCTTACGCAGTTGCAAAACGTGTGGATGGTAAGTCAATTTCCTGTCAAAAATGACGCCTAAAAAGCGCACGGAATCTAAAATGGTAATCTTGCGGTCTCCAATAAAAAGCTCTGGATCCGGGTGGACCCCCCGTTTTTGACAAAAGTGCACACAAGAGGTTTTGTCTCGGGAAAAAGCAAATCCATTTCTATTACTCCATGTAGTGATTTTTTTTATGGCAGTCTGGAGTTGGCGTTCAATGAAGCGCATGTCTTTTCCCTGACAGCAGATCTGTAGGTCGTCAACATAAAGACAACCTCGAACGGACGGTGGTAACTGCTTGAGAATATTATTAATTTTTATGGAGAAGAGAGTGACGCTGAGGACACTCCCCTGGGGAACACCTTCGTCTTGAGTAAAGACATTTGATAAATGAGTACCAATCCGAACTTTATATTGTCGGATGTTTAAAAATTTTTGAATAAAAATTGGGAGATTTCCGCGAAACTCCATGTCAAATAGGTCTTTGAGGATTCCGTAACGCCACGCACGGTCGTACGCCTTCTCCATGTCAAAGAATATTGAAATAAAATGATTTTTTAGGAGAAATGCTTTCCTAACGTCAGATTCCAGAGCAATTATATTGTCAACGGTTGATCTACCCTTTCTGAACCCGCTTTGAAATGGAGCTATAAGGTGTCTTTTCTCTAAAATAAAAACAAGGCGAGCGTTTATCATCCTTTCTAGAAGTTTGCATACGCAGCTAGTTAACGCAATGGGACGATAGTTATTTGGATTTGAAGCATCTTTTCCTGGCTTTGGGAAGGGTATCACAATGGCTTTTGTCCAAGCTGCAGGAAAAACATGTTCTTCCCAAATTCTATTATAGAGAAATAATAGATTTCTCAGGGAATGGTAAGATAGATGTTTCAACATGTTGTAAGCAATGCCATCAGGCCCAGGAGAAGTATTTCGGGTGTTCTTGAGATTTCGAGTAAGTTCAAAATAAGTGAAGGGGCTGTTGTAAGGTAGAGTGGAGCGTGTGTTAAAATTTAAAGTTCGGCTTTCAGATAGATGCTTATGCCTGAGAAAAGAGTCAGGATAACTACCTGCTGAGGAAGAAGATGCAAAAGCTGTGCCTATTGTGTTTGCTATTTCTGAAGGATCTGAGATGGTTTGACCATTGTGATTTAAGCAGGAGAACGAGTGTCCGGTATACACCCCTATTGCCTTCTTAACCTTGGTCCACAGGTGTTTGGAAGGGGTATTATATGATATGCTGGAGACGTATTTTATCCATGAATTTTTCTGGCTGCGTCTGCGTACTCGCCTAGCATTTGCCTTAGCGCGTTTAAACTCTATTAGATTTTCTGTGGTTGGGTATCTTCGGAAGATTCCCCAAGCTTTCTGCTGTTTTTTCTTAGCTGCAAGGCATTCCTCCGACCACCATGGTTTCCTGTGTCTGCGTTTGCAAGAGGTCTTAGGGATGGAAGCATTAGCTGCGTCAATGATAACTGAATTTATGTTTTCGATTGCTCTATTGATATCACCCACCACCATTTGTTTTGTGATGACTGCAAGGGAGGCAAAGGTCGGCCAGTCGGCTCGATCATAAATATAACGGGGTTGATGTGAAACAGAGTTAGATTCGCCGGTCAGGAGGGAGAGAGAGACAGGAAAATGATCACTATTGTATAAATTATTAGATACCCAGAAATTATAAAAAGGCAGAAGTGAAGGGGAACATATGGCCAGGTCTATTGCATGGAATGTTCTTGATGGTTGATGGAAATATGTATTATCACCGTTGTTAAGTAGGCAGAGTGAGAAATCGGATATGAAGTTTTCTATCTGTTGTCCTCTGCTATTTGTATTTTGGCTTCCCCAAAGAGGGCTATGTGCGTTAAAGTCCCCAATTAGTATGAAAGGAGCTGGAAGTTGATTTAAGAGATGTGCCAAGGAGTTTCGATCAATAGATTCGTTTGGTGGCAAATATATGTTACAAATGGTAGTGAGCTGCCGGATATGAACACGAGCTGCAACAGCCTGTAAATTTGTATTAAGGGGAATCACCGTACTTGGGTAGTCATGAGAGATTAGGAGTGCCACGCCTCCTGAAATTCTTCCGCCAATATCGTGATCTTTTCGAAGAATATCAAACCTGCGAATTTTAGTATTGTCGGAGTTTTTTAAAAAGGTCTCCTGTAGTGCAAACACAGCTGGGTTGTGGTTGGAAATTATGTGTTTTAAATCGCCCTGCTTGTTGCGAAAACCGTGGCAATTCCACGAAATAATGGCTGCCATATAAGGGAAGTTTTTTTTTTCTCTCAGAAAAAGGAAAAAAACGGACTATCAGCTAGCGGAATTGGATGCAACTTCATCCGAATCCGACGAGCTGTCCGTTATCATATCCTCCTCTGGGGAGACATAAACTTTAAGGGGTTCATCTGTCTCAAGTTCATAAGGCTCAGATGTAATAGGTCTGTTTTTGAGGAAGTCTTTGCGAGTCAATTTTGAGGGGATAGGTTCAGATTGCTTTTTGGGCCGTTTGGATTGTGGTAAATTTTTCGGATTTGAGATCTGGTCACTAGCGGATTTGGAAGGGTTTCCTGGATTAGCGGTTTGTGATCCTGTTTTGCTTTTATTTTTTGGGGGTTTTGGTTTCACGCTCGCTCCATTCTGCGAGTCGGACAATATTACAGTTGGTGTTCTATTGCTCTTGGTTTTCTGTAGACTATTAGAAAACAGATTCGGATTAGTTTGTGTGGAGGCTGTACACATGATTTTTTGGGAGGCGGCAACAGAAGCGTATGAAACTCCGACTCTCGGAGTTCTAGCCTCAACCTGTTTTCGCGCTTCCATATATGAGATATTCTTGTGAGCTCTAACAGTTTGTATTTCTTTTTCCAATATCCACTTGGGGCAGGAGCGTGAGTAAGATGTATGGTCGCCTTTGCAATTAATGCATTTTGGTGTTAAGTTACAAGTGTCTGAAGAATGACCAGGCTGGGCACAACGAGCACAGACTGAGGAACCGCGACAAGATGCCTTCGAGTGTCCAAAACGTTGGCACTGAAAGCATCGCAGAGGATTCTGAACATATGGTCTGGTAGGGCACTGAAGGTAGCCGGCTATGACGAAAGGTGGTAGCTTCGGTGTGTCGAAAGTCAGGATTAGATGTTTAGTGGGGAGGAATTTCCCGTCCCGACGGATTGTTATGCGACGCACAGCAGATACTAGTTGGTCCCGCAAATGTTCCAAGATCTCCCCTTCAGATGTATGGAGGAGATCAGCTTCAGATATGACACCTCTGGAAGTGTTAAGGTAACCGTGCGGAGCTACGGTAATGGCCATGTTCCCAAACATATTGATTTTTAGTAATTTCTCAGCCTGTGCTGCATTCAAAGTCTCTACCAATAGGTCCCCAGAACGGAGCTTTTTGACTGATTTTACATGACCTACAGATGCATTTAAAACTTTACTAATTAGGAAAGGTGACACTGTACCAAAGTTTCCTTCTTTACATTTTAAAAGAAAAAAACGCGACATCTGCTGCTCTCTCAAAGGGAGAGAAGAATATTGATTGGTTGAGCGATCTGCCCAGGAAGCTGTAACTAAATCACAATTAGTTGCAGCCATAATTACCTTTTGAGAAACCACGGATTACTTCCAGTTCGATTCGGGGCCCCCGCCAGACCCCGTCGTTCCACACTTTTCTAACGTGACAAGTGTAACCTCCGGATTCTTCGCAACTAAATGACAGACGCCGGGAGGTAACGTGCACCTGGTGCACGGTCCCCGACAAAATCGAGAAGGATTTCTCGCTATCTCGCGACGTCTGCCATAAAGATACACGCAACCAAGGGCCTCTACCTCTGGGATCGTTTAAGGAGAACGTACCTCAACCATTACCAACATGGCACGCCACTCCTCTCCACCAACACAACCCCAACAGGGTCCGTTCCCGAGCCCAAGCGGTGTCCCTCACGGGAGAGGCCGAAGAGTGGTACAGGACCCAGTAACGTCAAGGTTGGGTGGGCCGAGATCGGTTTTGATACCATGAAGGCTGCGAAGGGGACAGATAGCACAAAAACTTTTTTTGGAGATTTTAAAATTTTTAACATTTTTTTGGTTTTTTATTTTTTTTTTAACGAAGAAACGACAAACAAAAAAACACATAGGGGTTAAGAAAGAAAACAGCAACAAAAAATATTAGTAGAAGATCCAGTTGGAAAGGAAGAAAAGCCCGGAAAGGAGAAAACAAAAGAAACAGGACAGGAGAAGCGAAAGAGAGATGGATCGCTATGGGACACTGGGTACGCGGCACCCACATTCACCAAAGACAGTGAACCCCACGGAGAGAGAAAAAGACACTAGGGTACCTCGGGGTTGTGAAGCCCGTGTTTACCTAAAGGTAAACCCCCTGAGGGGGAAATATTAAAGGAACGAGCTCCCATGCGAACAAATTTTCTATCCTTTTCAGTTAATGAATTGATAGCTCTTTCAGTATCAGACCCAATATCTACTTTGCTCCAATATTCACCTTTCTCTATGTCTAAAGATTTAAGTTTCTCCACTTGTTTTTTTCCGAAGCATTCTTCTTTCAGAAATCTCCCCATCAGTGTTTTAACCAGATTGATCATTTCATCATAGAGTATATGTATCATAGGTGTTTCAACTTGGAATACTCTCAAGAATTTTGTAAAAACTTTTGATACATTTTTTAAAAATAAAAGCTTGGCAAATAGCTTTTTATCAGTAAATGCAAGGTTTATTCCATTTAGTCGCTGGCTATCACATTTTGATTCATTGTTTTTAAAATATTCCTGTAGAACAGAAAACTGCTCCACAACTCTCTCAACAGAAGTTTGAAGTGTTAGCCAACGACTGCTAGCATGCCTTAAAAAGACAGACTCTGGAAACCCTAACTTGATTTGCATATCTTTTAACTTTGAATTGTGGGAAGAGGACCGTTTAAAAAAATAAAATATATCAATTACCAAGTTCTCTACATCACTTCCAAAGGTATTCAATGCACAAGAAAAACAATTATGAACTTTGTGCAAGACACACTCTCCAATATCAATTAATTCGGGATGTAAATGTCTCATTTTTTTTAAGTGACTTCATCACATTCGGCCCATCAGAAAATATGTTCATTAGTTTATTTCCCGGTAAACACTGCAATGAGTTAGTAAAACATGTTACAATGATATCTGCTGTAGCACACCCAATATGACAAGTTTCGAAATGGTGCACAACTACTTGCTCTTTTTTTTCAGAAAAGTACCGAAGAAGGATATCTAATTGTTGAACTCTCTTTTCTGCAATAGGAGTTTCGTCTATTTGAACTGAGAAATAATATTGAGATTTTGAAATTTCTTCGAGCATTTGTTCTTTCAAGTAAGGCCCTATTCCAGCCGAAATTACGTATTATAATTTAGAGCTCTTGCATTTAAAATCTTTTGCAATCAAACTGTCGCTAAACATTTCTGGAAAAACACTTGTAGCTGTGTTTGCAAACGAATATGGTATATTGTGAGCAGCTACAGCAACACAAAACATAGTCTCAGCAGCACAAACTTTCTCTTGGTGTGTTTTACTACAACTTGGAGCGTTAAACATTATTTGCAGCTGCACAGATTTTTTTATAATACTATCTGTATTCCACATCTTCTTACAGCTTTCAATGTGACCTTTGCTTGATGCGTGCCTTTTAATCGCTGTCACACCATGTTGAGAACAATTTATAACTTTGTTGCATATGAAACAAATGCCATCTTCTTTCTTAAAACCAGCTTTGCACCGAGTTCCAATAACATCTCCATTAGCGTCTTTCTCACTCAGCACATTAGAATTGAATTGGGAGGATCTTCCTAAATAAAAAAAGAAGATGTTATAATGGAATATTAATTTTTTTGGCATGGCTGGTAAGAAAACACTGGGAGACTAAAGGGGGAGGAAGCTTTCCGTTTAATTTAATGTGCATGGCTGAGTTGTTAAGTATGCATAACACTGGGAGACTGAAGGGGATAAGGGGTTTGCTTTCCTCCTTTTATGTAGCCATATACACATTTCAGAACATGATTGAAAGAACTTTTTATGAAATTTAAATTTTACGAAAAGCACTCAAAACATTCCTATCCACACATTAAATTCTGTAAAAGGCTAATATTTTACTTGGGCTAATTCATCAAAGAAAATTAATAAACCCAATAAATTTTATTCTTTTATATAGTAATAAAAAGAATAAACAATAAATTTAATTAATATTTTAATTAAATAAAACATATAACATTAATCTCTGATAGATAATTAACATGTTTCACATATATAATAACTTGGGGGGGGGAAAGGGTTTTTAGCATTTTTCCCATACATAAATTGCCACAAGATATTTAACAGTACTAATTAAAATGGAAGAAAGAACAGGGGTGAAAACAGCTCCAGTCCAAAAAAAAGAGGAAATATTTATGCCATAATTTTGACTTCAACATTTTGGTTAATATTAACTATAATAATTAAAATTCATGCACCGTTACTTTTTTCTTTAAGTTACTCATCAATATCGATAATAAAAATTAATAGCGCTGAATTTTGATTAATAAAATGCTTTCCGGAAAATGCCGTAGAAATCCCGATTTTTATTGGTAATTTACAGTTAAAAACTCTGAATTTGAGTATCAAAATTATCTAAAAAGACCAAATTCTTTCTACGGATAAATGACGTAGAAAGCCCGATTTTTTATTAACAAACTGCTTTAAAAAGATAATTATCTCTGAAAAAATGAAGAAAGCTTGAATTTTAGCGGCAAATTGCCGTGTCTGAATTTAGATTAACAAAATGCGGAATTCTGTCCGGAAAATGCCGGAGAAAGTCAAATTTTTGTCTGCAATTTGCCGTTAAAAACTCTGAATTTGGAACACAAAAAAGCGGAAAATATCGTAAAAGCGGAAGATTTTCACCCCTGAAAGTACAAATTAAAAAGAATTTGTTAAGTTACGAATTAACCACGTGTTATTTTGACGAATAGGTTAAAAAAAATACGAATTAAAAATTCTTATTACAATAAAGCCAAGAACAAAAATGTGAAATAAAAAAATAACTTACCTTTAGAAGCAAACATCATTCTTGAAATAGAATCTTATTCTTCTGTTAAGCTAGGTCGTCTCTGGTACCATTCACTTAAATCAAAGACAGTTTATCGGAGCGTAGTGCAGTGAAGAAATTGGAGAGAAATGAAGTTTCGCCGATTCGCAACAATGGTCCATTTCAAACTTAGGTCGTTCAGGCAGGTCAAACCGGTTCGAGGGGCGTGGAAATTGCAGTAAACCAATGGAGAAGCAGATGAGCAAGCAAAAATGTGGTTCTGCGTCTCGGACGCTGACTCGCGACGCTCTCTCATAAGCCAGTGTGGAAAGATAAAAAATGGCGCAAAATTTTTGACTTGGCGCAGTACGATTTCGACGATTTGGCGCAGCGTGATCGAAATTGGCGCAGTTGTAGCAGCTTTTTCGAATTGGCGCTTTTTTGAAATGGCAGCTTTTTCGAAATGGTCTGTGAGCCCTGCATGTGTCGCCATCAATATCTAAAAGATGAGTACCATTTTTCTTTTAATTTGGCAACTCCCGACTTCTTATCTCGCATGACACTGCATGAGTCCAAAAGTACACACATAAGATTTTGCCATGGTAAATCATTTTCTTCAAAAATTTTTACAATTCCTTCAAAAATTGTATTACTGTTCACAGTATTTACAGAAAAATATTTCAAATGTTCAGTTACAAAATTGTCATTTTTGCAATAGTTCACAAGCACGAAGGCTTATTTTATCCGATCGACATACTATATCTTTTCTAACAGTCGCCATAACGACAATATTAAGAAAAATAAAACCAATCTATTTTATTACACTACGTATTAAACTAAAGCATAACACATACAAAATCAAAAGTATACAACGCCATGTGAGCAACGAGCAACACACGTGATACGGAATAAGTTCCTGGAAAGAGAGACACGTCGGGACACGTAAATGAAACAGTTTCTCTGATTTGTTGTGACGTCACGATGACGACATAGCGACATGTATCCTTCGGTCAATCCACTTCTTTCACTTCGATCGCGTTTGAAACTACCGGTGCGAACGTAGTATAAGCTATATCGGAAAAAGTGGATCTTTTTTCAAAAAATTTTAAAAAGTGGAACTTTTTGTGAAAAAGCGGAATTTTTCTTTTGCAAAAAATATAAAAAAGTTGAAATCCGCCAAAAAGCGAAAAAAACTCATCCCTGAAAAGGCCGTACAAGGGTGTCGTTGCACAACTGACACCGATGGATGAAAGACTGACGCACCCTCTCGTACACTACTGGTGTCGTGTTAATCTTGTCCGCTGCAACAACAATTCTCACAATGAGATCTCCCATGGAGTCAACATCTCGTACAACAATGATTTCATGTGTCGCAAAAATAAGTCTAATGGATTTAAGTCCGGTGAGCGTGGAGGCCCAGCAACAGGTCCTCAACGTCCAATCTATGGTCCAGGATATGTGGCATTCAGGAAGTGGCGGGCGGCGGTGTAATACTTAAAAAAATTTATAACAGTGGATTAAAATAAAGTCATCGAATCAGATGTATTATAGTCAGATTTCTATATAAAAAGTACTGATTAAAAACCAAAATAAAAACGGAGTTACTCCCTTCCATAATTTATTTATTTATGAGTAACAAATTATCCTATAAGAGAAAAATATTACAACGTTCGATTTAAGATCTACGGCAAGTATTGATGTACGACAAGTGCAAATGTTTATTAAGAACCTTAAGTAACAAAATAAAATGTAAATAACTTTAAAATGAAGCTGAGCTCAAAAATAGGGCGGATTTTCTGTTATTTACAGAAAATGTTTTAAGGTTTTCTTAATACAAGCATTACTTTTGGAGTTAATTTTCCTGTTTCCCCTCATCACTTTTAACATCCTCGTTTCTCATAAAAAAAAATACAAAGTAATGCTGTAGAACTCACAATAGATTAAGTGCTTAATAGTTTTAAAGCTACGCATTACTCCACCAACTCTAACTTAAAAAATAAGTCATCTTTCTATGGGAACCTTTCCCGTCTTTTAATAGTTTTACAAAAGATCGAAACGTATAGGTACCTTGTTGTGCGTCTTCAGGGAGGTTCACGTATCGCACAGTAGTATCCGGTGAGGAAGAAGCGGTCTTTAAATGATCTCCCTCGTCAGTTGACGACGACGGATCATAACTTATGTATTTCTCAGAGTCTAGAGGCTACAATAAACAAGAAACATTAATGTAAACCAAAGCCATGGAATTTTAATTTAGTGCACATTAATCAATTCATATTATGTACAAGTGCTTTATATTTTTGATGACAAAAAGTGTTTTTCTTATTGCATAAGCTATCACATTGATACTGAATCCAATGGTACATAAATCTCGAGAGCCTATTATAATGTCTACACAATCCAAATACTATAAAAAAATATAAGTACATTTGAATAAGGTCTTGTACCACTAAAGTATTTTGTATGACTGCTCTAAAAATTTATTGATAAAAGATTCAAAATTGACTACAGAAATGAGAAAATCTCAAAACTGTTTTTTTTTTTCAAAGTTTAATATGATTATTTCCAGTACAAATTTGCAGATTTTTTTTTCGTAAAGTATCAACAATGATTCATTCCCTTGTTCAGATTATGATTGATACCAAGGCCCAAAACCAAGCCACAGTATAAATGAAGTAATGTTTACAGGGACTGTTAAACAGTTTCTTGAAAAGTTTGTAATTCAAATTAAAAATTTGATGAAAAACACAGCATAAAAGCGAAAAGAATGAAGTAATGTTTACAGGGACTGTTAAACAGTTTCTTGAAAAGTTTGTAATTCAAATTAAAAATTTGATGAAAAACACATCATAAAAGCGAAAACTTTCTTTTTACAATATTTTTGAATACAACTTGTTATTTTCCCTTCATACAATGAAAATCATAATAAAGAAATTTGGATGAAAAATTTCGTATTCGATTGTGATATTTCACATGACAGAAAGAGATAGAAAACTGAAAAAAATAGAAATATATAGGTTTCATTTAGTGGAAAATTCTTGGTCACTTTTTGATACAACTATTATTTAAGTTAATAGTATTTTTAGATTTAAGTTCCCTAGTTGCTGCAAGGTAAACAACCTGTTAATTGCATTGTTCCAGAGTTTATATTTTATACCTCCTCCTTTTAAATCTAGAGCAGAAAAACCACATTTTCATTTAAGAAAATTAAAGACATTTTAAAAACTGAAATAAATAAGCATTTTTACAAACCCACATAAAAGTAAATACTTTCGAGGATATTAAAACATTTAATAAAATATAAGAAATTTTAAGGATGCCATGCAACCCGAAATATTTTACAAGAAATTTTAAACATTATAATGTGAGCAGAAAATACACAAAATTGTCTCCTACAAGTAAATCTTGAGAGCTTTATTTGTTGAAATATGCTGAATTTCATATACCTGAAAGACTATACTTAACAGTCTGGACTACTTAACAGCTGGATAGTAAATAAATATACTAATACACAAATTTTACTCAATACATCATTGCCAAATGTAGAAAATCATAATATTAAGAATGGAGAAATACACTTTAAAAAATTACTATTTAAAATATAAGGAAATATGGTTACTCAATAACAAACTATCACCGATCACTACTACAGGACTATTCACCGAACTTTATTGTCAGACCTTGTATCAAAGATGCAAATTCTAAAAAATTCTCGACTTTATAGAAACATGCCATGCAGGAAAAAAAATGAAAATTTGACATAAATGCACATGTAGAAATCCCGATTTGTGGTAATTGTAATCCACAATACTCCAACAAGAGTCATATCAGAAGGTTTTCGTAAATTTAACAAATTCGATTTATTTTTACGTAGTTGAATAATTACAGAGAGAAGAAAAATTTAAAAGCGATTAACATTCACGAGTCGCGAGCGAAATCTGACCAACAGGTGTCAGCGTGCTGTAAGGGCTGGCTATCGCTTTTGAACTTTCGTGAACTCTATGACCAGAGTCCCTTTTCATTCGCTTCTTCGCGCGCATCTGCCTATGCGCAGTATTCGAGGAGCAGACGCCAGCGCATGTATCTATAAGCCGACGTTCGCTAGCGCTGACATCTAGCGGCACTGAAAATAAAGAGTTCCCCACAGTACCCCACCCTCCAAGTGCCGAAGGTACGAGGAGTTAAAGGTACCGTGGGTAAAAGCGGACATGCCGCCCAGAGCGTGTAACAGTAGTTGGTACACTCTGAAGATCTTGCTGGTCCCTAGAGGCGACTAGAGGTATTGCATTAGGGGCAGGCAAATCGTCATGTTTGGAGAAACCTTGAGGAGCCACTATATCATTGCTGGCATCTTCCATGAAAAATGCCGGTTTCAAACGGTCGAGGCTGATGACAGATTGTGAAACTTTGACGAGCAATGTAAAGTGCGTTTGAGTTCGAGCAACGATTTTGTACTGTCCACAATAAGGGGGTTGGAGAGACTTCTTCACTCCATCGCGTCGGATGAAAGCATGAGAGCAGGTCTCAAGTGCAGGATGCGTGAAAATTTTGTTTTTATTGTGTGCAGACGTTTGTGTAGGAGCCAATGCTTGCATTATCCCTCACAAACGTTGCACAAAAATGGCAGGCTCCTCCACTGGAGCTGCTGATGGAGAGATAAGTTCATCTGGTAGACTTAGAGTAGAGCCATATCCCAGTTCTGAGGTCGTACACTGTAAATCATTTTTAAATGCGGACCGAAGTCCTAGAACAACCAACGGAAGTGTTTCTGTTCACTTGATGGTTCGATGGCACATCAAGGCTTGTTTCAACGAGCGGTGGAAAGGTGCAACCAGCCCATTACTCTGGGGATGGTATGGTGTTGTACGGATGCGCCGCGTGCCAAGCAAAGACGTTAATGATCGAAACACCGACGATTGGAACTGGCGTCCCTGATCTGTCGTGATCACACATGGTACGCCAAACCGGGCAATCCAATGATTGAGGAAGGCACGGGCGACGGTCTCCGCTGTTACGTCACCAATAGGGATAGCTTTAGGCCATCTGGTGAATCTATAGACGCACGTCAACAGGTAGCAAAAACCATCCGAAGGCAGCAAGGGGCCAACCAAATCCACATGCACATGATCGAACCTCTGATTCGGAATCATGAATGCTTGGATGGGACAATGGTTATGCCCCGAGACTTTTGATCGTTGGCAGTCAATTCAGGAACGGGTCCACT
Organism: Dolomedes plantarius; assembly: GCA_907164885.2. Lineage (NCBI taxonomy): Eukaryota > Metazoa > Arthropoda > Arachnida > Araneae > Dolomedidae > Dolomedes > Dolomedes plantarius. Next base: position 18,144,563 of record OU015503.1, on the reverse strand, counting down.
CGGCAACATCTTTGGAAATTACCGGCCAGATATATCGCTCCATGACGAGTTTCTTAGTTGCACGAATTCCTGGATGCGACAGATTGTGCAAAGAACAAAATATTTTCTTACGCAGGCCGGCAGGTACATAGGGTCTGATGTTATTGTTGCTCGTGTCATAAATTATAGACAGTTCTGAGCCAAACTTTAATGGACGGAGTAGTGAGCAATTAGAGTCTTTCAACAGATGTTGTAACTCATTATCGTCTTTTTGACCTGCAGCGAGCGTAGCAAAATCAATTGGTGTGTTATCGATTGTTTCGATGCGTGACAAAGCATCAGCCACCACATTGTCATGACCAGGAATATGCCTAATGTCCGTGCTAAACTGAGCTATAAAATTCTTTTGCCTTAATTGTGTGGGGGAATCGGAATTTGAATTTTTGGTGAAAGCGTAGGTAAGATGCCGATGATCTGTAAAAATTGAGAAGGATGAGCCTTCGAGATCATCTCTAAAATATTTTATAGCTGAGTATATGGCTAGAAGCTCTCTGTCGTATGTACTATACTTCTGTTCAGAAGGGGAAAGTTTTCGAGAGAAAAATGCTAGCGGTTGAGGGCCGCTAGTACTTTGAGCATGTAAAACTCCTCCAATAGCGATGTCAGACGCATCAACCGTTAGGCAAGCCTCACACCGAAAAAGCAAATGTTTCAGACAGTCGCTCGCTGCAACCTCCACAAGCGTCAGCAATGCGACACATGAGATAAATGTCGAAAGTATCCGCACACTGGAGAAACGTACTTTTTGACACACGCATGCGCCGTACAAGGTAAACAAACGTGCTAGCGCAAGCATGATATCGCCATAAACGCCATATTCAATTGTGGAGAATACGATGTCTAGATGGCCTGAGCTCAACGATTCGTCCTCGGACGAAGACTTTGATTTAATACTGATGCATCATTTGATTAAAAATAAAAAACGAAAAAGACAGCGAATACATTGGGTGCATCCATTAAATTTGCAGCAGCCTTCTCGAGGAACTTTCGCTACAACGAAAGATCTGAAAGACGATTCGTCGAAATTTCAATCCTTCTACCGCATGTTTCCGGATACTTTCAGCAAATTGAAAGAACTAATAGACCATAAGATAAGGAAAAAAGACACAAATTGCAGGCTCTCAGTACCTGTAGAAGAGAGACTATTAATTACTCTTCGGTAAGTCGCATGTTACATTTTCTAATTTGTGGTTTTATTTAGAAATGATTTGTTAATCTTTTTGCAAGATCTGTAATGATTAATTACTTTACATGTATAAATTATGATGATTATTTTCATTTACACACATTAATTATATGCATATAGATGTCAGAAATTTCTACCATAATACTAACTGAAATTCCCTAACTGTACTTATCACGGTGTATAAAAAAATAATTTTTTTTTAATTTAAAAAAATTGAATTTTTTTATTTAAATCAGATTTTTATTATTTTAATCACAATTTTTTTAAAAACTTAAATTTTACGTGATGTAATTACATATATCATAGATTTAAAATTATATACTATACTACTGTATAACTAATGCATAAGTAGGAAAAAAAATATTTTCAAATTCAAACATTGGTGATCATTGTCAATAAAATAATTTTTTAATAATTTAAAAACAAAAAATAAAACATTCTTATATTGTAGGTTTCTGGCTACAGGTGCTAGCTTTCGAGCCATGTCTTTTGACTTTCTTCGTGGTGAAACGACAATTAAACAAATAGTGTATGACACATGCGATGCATTATGGGAAGAACTGCAAGCAATGTATATGCCATCACCAAAGGAAGAAGACTGGCAATCAATAGCCAAAAGTTACAAAGACTTATGGCAGATGCCTAATTGTATAGGCAGTATTGATGGGAAACACATCAGAATTTGTCGTCCCAAAAACAGTGGGTCAGCATTCATTAATTACAACAGTCATTTTTCTGCTGTATTGCTTGCTATAGCGGATGCTGACTCTCTGTTTACAATCATAAGTGTCGGTGATTATGTCAGAAATAGTGATGGTGGGGTTTTACGAAATTCATTATTTGGCCAACTTCTCCAAAGCGGTCAATTAAACATCCCACCTCCTTCTGCATTACCAGGAGAAACATTACCATTCCCCCACTATTTTGTGACTGATGAAGCTTTTCCTCTGCAGGATAATATTATGAGACCTTATCCTGCTAGAGGACTAAATAATGGTAAAAGAATATTTAATTATCGCCTCTTAAGAGCACGAAAATCTGTTGAGTGTGCTTTCGGGAGGCTTTCTTCAAAATTTAGGGTTTTATACACCAGAATGTGTATAGAACCTGAGAGAGAGCAAACAATTGTACAAGCTGCGTGCATATTGCACAATTTTATTCACAAGAATGAGAAGGGGCAGATGGATAAAATATGAAGAAAAAGATTTTGGCTCAAGTTTAAATCCACAAAGTAGAAGAGGGTCCTCAGCAGCAACTTACAGTAGGGATAGACTGATGGCACATTTTCTAAAAGATGAAAATGCTATTGAAGGACAAAATAGGTTTTGTATATAGATAAACCCAATAGTTTTTTATATGACATGTATAAATAAATGCAATAGTTGTTTTATGTATAAATAAATGCAATTTTTTTATGCACGAGTTAAAACCCTTTATGTACCACATTATCTTTAAATTTTATTTGTTCTTTTTTAGTATTAAGCTATGCTGCAATTGCACAATCGTGTATTGTACTGTTTTGTATTGTATGTATGTTTCGTTGTTGTATGTTTTGTATTGCTGTAGTGTATGTTTTGTATTGCGCAATCTTGTATTGTATTGTACTGAGATACATAATCCATTATAAAATAAATTTAAGGAAACATATCCCTATTGGGGAATCCTCGCCTTGCAAAAGAAGGATATGGCGCCATTGCTGTACGTCTAACGTGGTGAGGAAATCAGCAACTTATTATTTTAAAACCTCTTTTCTAAGTATTCTAGGTATTTTTTCTACCGTGATGAACTTCAAGCAATCGTATGATGGCAGACTGTATTATGTATTAAGAATTATATTAATTTAACTTTCAAGGGAAGAGACATGGCTTAATAAATGGAGCGGCATACCGCAACCCAATTATATTTGTGTTTTTGTTTTATTTAAATCACTGGTTATATATCCACTAAATCCGATTTATCATCTAGTGAATTAATAAATGAAAACTCACATAAATTTTTATTTATGTTAATTTAATACTAACAAATGTAAAAATTTCACATATCTACACTTAGATATATGAAATAACAAATTGTTGTTAAAAATGACTTATAAAATGGAGTAAAAATTCAGGAAGTATGAAGTATGTATAAGTATTGCTCACAATTCAGATTAAAAAATTACTCACCTTCTTAAAATTTAATTAATTACAAAATTTAATTAATTTTTTTTCAGTTTTTAATTATAACTTTATTCAAACTTAACAGTTGTGAGTTTTTAATTCGGTAACTTAAAATATTTTATATTTGAAATCAGTAAGTTTCACACGTAAAACACAAGTTTTTAATTCGTTAACTTAAAATATTTTACGTGTGAAACTTACTGATTTCAAATATAAAACATATCTTCCGTTGATATTAATAAGATTGATGAGTACGACTTTTGTACTCTACAGGGAGATTGATTCATGTTTTTCGGTATATATTAGGGGAGACCTGTGTACCTAGGGCCACCTTTTTTTCAATGAACGAAAACAGACCCACTGACCTGTTTAAAATTCTGTGAAATAACTCTTAATAAATTCTGTGAAATAGAAGGTTTTTTAAGAAACTTCACAAATGGCCCTAGGTACAACACAGCATTGTACCTAGGGCCATTCCCTAAAAGTTAGGTTTCACTCCATAATGTATAGAAAAAACGTATACACAGGAATTTTATAACAGAAGCCAAATGAATATGTGCCAAATTATTAGTGAATTACAAATATTTTCATAGTGATTCATCATTTTTCAGATGAATCATTCTTCAGATGAAGTTGCCTCTATTTGAAACACAGGTTTTTTCACAATTTTGTTTTCTTTTGGCCATTCTAATTACACGTTGTTCTTCAATTTATTTCTTTTCTGGAGTGTCTGTCAGAATTCTACATCTCCCTGGTTTTCGGCCGCCTCTTTTGGATGTACGAGGTTTTAAATTAGGAATTTGTGGTATTAAAATATGATAAAGGTTGAAAATTTAATTAAAATATCGTATAAAGCTTATTTAGAATTATACTTTTACTAATCCTGAATAATAATAATAGTAGCAAACATATTTTTTGTAAGTCAAGCACATTGAGAGTTCCAGAGCAATATATATAGTACCCCTTCTATTTAAATAACATTGAATACGAAAAAAAACTTAACTAAATCAAAATTGTTTAGTTTTTCCTCCATTTATTATGAAAACTACAGAATATGATTACAGTTGTACCTAGGGCCATGGACCTAGGTACAAGGCTACTATGTGGCCCTAGGTACAAGACTAGGTAATTTCATACAAAATGCCTTCTACCTAAAAGTACATAGGTCTCCCCTATGTTTTAATTTACACATGCTATTTCCCACATAGCAAAAAAGAGCCTATGCCACCACTTTTTTGATTTTCTGTCTCTGTCATAGATCAATCGTGGCATATCCGATTTATCACGACCACCCATGTGTGCGTTACATTAAAAAAATCTGGAACTTTCAGATTCGATTGAATCAGAAACTTTTTTTCAGAACTTCTATGTCATTGTGTGTTGCAATAAAAGCTTGATCAAAAAATGCGGTCTATCATAATAGTATATCATACACTTATTCTAAATTTCTTTGACTTCATGAACTATATATTTTTTTTACAAGCTACGGTTTAATTTGTATACAATTTTTGGCTATGCCCCTTTATGTAAAAGATTTATTAGCAGCAAAAATGTCTAAAGCAAGTTTTAAAATAGATAGAAATGTTTACAAGGTCAAATTATCAGAAATAACACAAAAATGTAACATTTTAGAAAAAGTGGTATAATCCTTCAATTTATATAAATTATTATAATTTAAGAAATTTTAAAATATATCCCAAATTCTCTACAAAAACCCACTTTTAGCAAAAACCCAGCGGGTTTTGGCGGTACTTTATAGTACCACTTCAATTAACTAGTGGTAATTAATTAAATTTTAAGAAGGTGAGTAATTTTTTAATCTGAATTGTGAGCAATACTTATACATACTTCATACTTCCTGAACTTTTACTCCATTTTATAAGTCAAGACATTTATCCAACAATTTGTTATTTCATATATCTAAGTGTAGATATCTGAATTTTTTACATTTGTTAGTATTAAATTAACATAAATAAAAATTTATGTGAGTTTTCATTTATTAATTCACTAGATGATAAATCGGATTTAGTGGATATATAACCAGTGATTTAAATAAAACAAAAACACAAATACAATTGGGTTGCGGTATGCCGCTCCATTTATTAAGCCATGTCTCTTCCCTTGAAAGTTACATTAATATAATTCTTAATACAATCTGTCATCATACGATTGCTTGAAGTTCATCACGGTAGAAAAAATACCTAGAATACTTAGAAAAGATGTTTTAAAATAATAAGTTGCTGATTTCCTCACCACGTTAGATGTACAGCAATGGCGCCATATCCTCCTTTTGCAAGGCGAGGATTCCCCAATAGGGATATGTTTCCTTAAATTTATTTTATAATGGACTAGCTGAAAACCCGCGCTTCGCTACGGAGTACATTCAAATTAAATACAACGGTCAATGAATGCAATTAATGCCAAAAAAATGAATATATATATTTATAATAAATGCGACGATCAATGTATACAATTGATATTATATATATATATATATATTTATAAAAAAATCGTAAGGTATATTTATTTTTTGGATAATATCCAATCGTCTGCTGCATTAGAAAGAAAAAAAAATGTTTTTTTTTGTCTATTTAGTTGTTATGCACGTGACGATAAATTTATTTAAAGTACCAGAAAAGGAAATTTGACCAAAGCAGCGATCGTAGGGAAATCCGTAGAGATGAATCATTATTTGTTGGGGAATTCCACCCAAAAATTAATTGACTCCCGTGAAAATAATTCGGAGAAAATTAATGTAGTAGTGACTAGAGAAAGTCAATGGAAAAAAGAAACTAGTCAAGAGACTGAATCCAAATTTAGAGAGGGTATCGTTAGGGAATTCATAGGACCCGAAACTCAGAGGGAAATAGTTTCGTTAAACAGCACACACTTTTGACGAAGGCGAGTTCAGAGTCTTTTGTGGGAATTTCTTTCCAAGTGGGAGGTTTAGAAAAAGACATTGTTGAACCTCTGAGCCAGAGGAGGAGCGCAGAACCGCCCAGCCTGGATTGTCAGGTTTCAGCGGAGTTAAAGGGAAACGCGAACAATAGGGTCCCCCCAGGAGAACGGAATGACCAGATATTTCAGTAGTGACGATCTGAAAGGAAGTTGCATAAGACTGAAACAGCCAAAAATGTTGAGTTCCAAGGGGTAAATGTGAAACCAAAAGAGGAACTCAATAAGCTATTATTAGGAACTCGAGGGCGACTCGGAATGCGTGAGGAAAAATTGTTCTGGGCTTATGAGAGCTCAAAGGTTAGAAATGAAAGTAAATTAGCCAGGAAGGCGCAGATTTGTCTAAGACTTTGATTTGTCTAAGGGTTTTGAGGGGTCTGCGCTGTCATTGCTCGTAGAGGCTACACTTGTGGTTTCGACTCTTTGCGTTAACCGTAACCTTTCAAGTTCGAAATTTCGCTCCTCCCTTAGTCTCTTGGATTCCAATTCTCGTTCCTCCCTTAATTTTTGCGATTCAAATTATCTATCCTCGACTTTTAGCCTATCCTCAATTATGGTATCCAACATTAATTTGGCACTTTCTTCGTCATAATCTTCGCTCCTTAGGATTTTCTTAGAGAGGTATATTATCGTCTCTTCATCACCCACCTCCAATCGAAATTCCCTAGCGAGGTTTTGAAGATCGGCTTTTCTATGCCTTTTTAAGAAAGCCATATTAATATCTTACAATTTTACTGCACACAAGTTTACTAGACAATTTTACTGGATTCTATCACGAGTTCAATTTTAACACCCCTAGCTTCCCTTTCCAAAATTTCACAAAATACAATACACAGAGAAATACAATAATACAATTCTCTTATCGACTTAGCAGAAGAAAAGGAAACTGTTCTTCCATTCAATCGCAACTGCTTTTGAGTAGGGGTAACAAATCTAAACCTCTAAAATCGTTGTTTGTTTTCAAGTTACAACATACAATATAGAATCAATAATTCGATTACTAGCAATAATAATATAATTTCAACATCAATATAACACTTAGTTGCAATAAACACTTTTCATATACGACACTATACTCAATTCTTTCACTGGCTAATTTAATTAGTAATATACCCAATTCAAAAATACACTCAGAATTTTTGCAATTAAGACCACCTTAAAATTTTACTCAATTAATTTTATTATTCAGACTTGCATACTGTTTGAACAGTTACTGATGCTTGCGCGTAACTCTTGCTCTACACATAAAAAACACAATTCTACTAAATTTTCCCTTTCTAATATTTTCCAGATATTTTAATTCAATCACAATTACTTTTCGATTAGAATCAAGTGCATTTACTAATTTATAAAAACTAAATAAGTAGACCGGATCAAGGAAGAGGTGCTTTCAATTCGATGAATCTTTATTTAATGTAGTTTCCGGGGAACATCAGTTAGATTTATTCAAACACATCGCGCGATTCTTTGCGGGGACGGGGACCCGGCCCCGCACGTATATTTTGACAGCAACGAACTTACATGTTTACTCGTTGAGAGCAGACAAACAAACGACTACAGGCGCGCAAATCTCTCGCCCGAGTACGGGTCTATAAAACTTCTAATTCGTCAAAAACGGACACGTGATTAAGTCGCGTCATATCAGATAATGCTTAGGCCATGTCCGTTATATAATGCTTATATAAGACTCTCCGTCCGCGCGTGTCATTTAAGGGGAAAATTAATAGATTACTTCGGGTTGGATTTGAAGGGTAATGCTTTATTGCAAAACGGTGAAAGAATTTAGATTGGCGTCTTAAAATAATAAAAAGGCCTAAAACTTATTTCATATATATATATATATATATATATATATATATATATATATATATATATATATATATATATATACAGGGTGGCGACAGAACCGGGAATTCAGGGAAATCAGGGAATTCTCAATTTCTGGAATAACTCAGGGAAAACTCAGGGAAGTTTCGTTTAGCTCAGGAAAAAAGTTGGAATTTTGTTTTTCAAATGGCCGTTTCTTTAAATCCCTACGAAAACATCAAAACGGGAATTTCCCCTTCTTTTTGTCCCTCGCGGTAACTACCCTCCGTATATAAAAGTAGCTAAACGTTACGAATACCACTACCTTGACCTTATTCCGATTGGCTGCTTGATCGGATTTGTTTCCTAAACAAAAGACATCTACTGCAGTCTGTGGCACGTATTATTGTATAGCAGTCTTCAAGAATAGTCGATCGTCTGGAGTTTTGGATCTTTCTGCACGACAAGCTACGAATTCCAGCTACTTCGACCACGACGAATTTTTTATTAAAAAAATAATTTCATTTGAATTATGCATCAATACGAGGTAAGAATATTTTTTGCTTTCATTTAGAGGTACTTTTCCTTTAGCCGGGCGCCAATTTGAAGCAAAATCAAAATGTCGCCAATTTTTTTTTCCATTCCGAAAATGAAAAGTGTATTTTTTACGTAAACAACCAGAAAAAGAGTTGTGTACATTGTATTTAGTTTTATTTAACTTGTAACGGCCAGAAACCGAAGTCTACCGCGGTGCCGCGTTCCCTAATGTCAATAATAGGCGTCTAGCGCCTGCGGCTTTTAAAAATACTAACGGCCGGAAAAGCCTCTAAAAGTCCGTTTCCAATTTAATGAACTTAATCAACATTTAAAAAAATCATTTTATTTCAAAAATACGTAGATTGTCGATTTTGGTGACATTTTGATTTTGGTTCAAAGTGGCGCCCGGCTAACGGGAAAGTACCCATTTAGATTATGCATGTTTTTATACATATGTGCTAGAAATTCATATTTATTTTCGCTAAGTAGTTAAATAATGTAACATTTTCGAGGTTAAGCTTCCTTATCTGTGTCATTTATTGCCAAGATGATTTCGCGCCAAAATACGTAGATAGTCGATTTTGATTTTGGTTCAAAGTGGCGCCCGGCTAAAGGGAAAATACCCATTTAGATTATGCATGTTTTTTAATACATATGTGTTAGAAATTCTTATTTATTTTCGCTAAGTAAGTAGTTAAATAATGTAATATTTTCGAGGTTAAGCTTCCTTATCTGTGTCATTTATTGCCAAGGTAAATTCGCTCCAATCCTTCCGGCGCTGCTAGTTCTGATCCCCTCGGGTTTGGTTTGGAGCGGAGCGCTACTGTCAATTTTTGCTACACGAGGGCTAATTAGACCGGGACCTACAGCTTAAAGCCAATTTCGAACGGCTACAAACATCCATGCCAAGAGTGGGGCTCGAACCCACAGACATGGACGCACCGAAAGCCAACACCCTAGCCATTCTGCCATCGTCCGGCTAAACTCCCCTCGGGAGAGCCGCCTCAATGAGATACGTTACAAGGGTTGCTGTAATAGTAAACCGGCTGGTTCAGAAGGGTCAAACGTCAGTACACTGATATTTTTCTATTGTGTAGGTGACCACTTCAGTTTGATTATTTTTCGGACTTCCGGGATTTCGCACGTGTTTTTGGTAATTGATTTTCTAATCTGATTCTCTTTAGTTTGCATACTTCACTTGAAAAATATAGCATTTTTATACATTTATATATCTAATATAATATACAATTATATTAAATTGAAATAGATTGCTTAGATTTTTTGCATAAATATTTTGCACGTGTCGTTAATTTTTTAGCCTGATTTTCTTTAATTTATATATGTACTTTTAGCTTAATATATTTATACATAGCATATTTATACATATACAAAGCATAATATAGTAATATATAATGTATTTATATTAAATTGAAATAGATTAAATTAGATTGTTGAATTTATTGTTAATTTTATTTGAAGTGATTAGGATTGTCAATTGAATATTATTTTAGAAAATTATTTTTGCTTTATGAAAAAAAATTTAATTTACAAGTAAGTTTTATTTATTAATAAATTTCTTTATACTCTTATTTTATTTAAAAAGATAAATAAATAAGCTGTGTTGCATGTTATCGGCAATAAGCGATGGGAAGTGGCTGTTATGCGTTAATGTGAGGTTTTATTTAAGGTCAGATTTAATATTGACACATTCATCTTCTCTTAAATTTATTCCTTGTATCTTATTATTTCTTTCTTTTTTTTTTTTTTAGATAAAACAATGTCACAATTTAAGTGCTCCTTTCAGCAGGATTGGAAATCAAAGTTCACCTGGCTCAGAGAGGTACCAGGCAGTAAGAACATAGCCTATTGCCAACTATGCCAATCAAAGTTTAGTTTGAGTAATATGGGTTTACGAGTGGTGACAAGTCATAAAAATGGAAAAAAACATCAATTAAAGGAAAAAGATGTTTTATTATCAGGAAGTGTTGGCAGCTACTTTTCATCATCGAAAACGTCTACTTTATCTGATTCTACAGATATAAATGTAACCTGTCAGAACAAGTCGAAGGATATAGATACTATTGCTCCATGAGCTTTTCTTGAGGTTCAACAGAATAAGCAGTCATGCAGCATGACAAATTACTGTTTAAAACAAAATGTTACAGAAGCTGAGATACTGTGGTGCTTGCAATCTATAATGACACATAAGTCCGTACGGTCTGCGGAGAAAGATGTAAAATGCTTCTCCAGGATGTTTCCCGATTCTAATATCGCCAAAAGCATGCAATTGGGCCGGGATAAAATGGCATACATAATTGTTCATGGTATCTCACCACTTTTTGAGAGAGTTTTATTAGAAGAGGTTCTTGCTTCTCAATATTTTGTAATAGGATTTGATGAGTCCCTTAACAAAATCTCCCAAAAACAACAAATGGACCTGAATGTGCGGTATTGGAAAGCAGATGAAGTTGGGGAAGAACTCGATATCTAACATCGGTGTTCCTTCAGCGGAGTCGTGCTTCTGATTTATTAACTGCATTTTTAGATGCTACTAAGAGTTTTGATGTAAAAAATAAGCTTCTACAGCTTTCCATGGATGGTCCTAATGTGAATCAGAAGTTTTTTAAAGACCTCCAAGATGACATTAGAGATGGAAATGAAAGACCAGAGATTTTAAACATTGGGTCCTGTGGGCTGCATGCAATAAATGTTGCATTTAAAACTGGAACTGTGGCAACTGGTTGGAAAATTTTAGAATTCCCCAGAGCATTATATTACTTATTTAAAGATTCGCCAGCGAGAAGGTCCAAGTACAACTTATATTCAAACTCAACATTATTTCCCAGAAAATTTTGTTCAGTTAGATGGCTACAAAACTCTGAAGTTTCCCAAAGAGCAATGGATATGATACCTTGCTTAAAAGCTTTTATTGATGGTGTAGAAAACAATGGTGAAGCACCTACAAGCAAAAGCTATATGCTTGTGAAACAGATGATGGAGGATCAGCTTTTTCCAGCAAAGCTATCTTTCTTTCGGACAATTGCCAGTGAAATGGAAGGTTTCTTGCGGGAATATCAAACTGATATTCCATTGATACCCTTTCTATTTACAGATCTTTCCATTCTGATGCAAGGACTTTTGGAGAGGTTTGTTGAAGATGGGAAATTATCAAATAATGATGTTATGCACATTGATTTAACTGATGCGAAAAACTTACGGCCTGCAAAACGAGTAGATGTAGGAATATCCACCCAGTGCTGCTTAAGGAAGTCTAAGGCTTCAGAGAATGATATTGCCTTTTTCAAAAATGAGTGCAAAATTTTCTTGGTGAAATGTGTATTAAAGTTGAGGGAGCGTTCTCCATTAGCTTATTCATTGACGAAGGCAGTGTCTTGTTTTGATCCAGCAGTTGTGGTGAATGAGAAAGTATTTACCAAGCGTTTGACACAACTTCTCCTCATTTTATCACAAAAAAATTGGATTGGCGGCTTGGCAGCAGACAAAGCCAAAAGACAAATGAAAGACATCTGTAGCAGGCCCCATGTGTTGAAGTGCCTTCAACAATTTAAAAGATCGGTAGACCGAATTGATCAATTCTGGTCTTCAATTTTTGATACAGAAGGTGGCTGTGGAGATGCTGCAAATGTTATGAGGATAGTTATGATTTTGTCTCATGGAAATGCAAATGTTGAGAGAGGCTTTTCTATAAACAGTGACTGTTTGTGGGAAAATATGAAGGAATCTTCCTTAGTAGCACGAAGGAGGGTTTATGATCATATCATTTCCAAGGGTGGCCTTGATGGCATAACAATTTCCAAAGACATGATGCACTATGCTAGAAACGCACGAGCAATATATGAAGAGTCTAAGAAACAGCAAGAGAAAGAGCAAATGGAAAAAAAGCATGCGTTAAAAAGAAAAAGGGAAGCAGAATCCCAATTGAAAGAGTTGGCTGCTAAAAAGGCATCAATTTTGCAGGAAGCTCAAGACAAGCAGCTTATAGAGGCACGGATGGCAACTCTGCGAACCCATCAAAACAGTTAAAACTCTATATTAATGTTCAATCTATAACTTAATATTATCTATCTATTATGGTATAAATAAAAATATTTTTTACTTATTTTATTTTTATTCGTTTATCAGTCTATAGATTTTTAGTGCATCAAGTGTCAAGTTTATCATTATGGCTGGGGAATTGTTCTGCGAACGGATGGAGAAACTCAGGGAATTTCATGAAACATACTCTGGAAATCAGGGAAAACTCAGGGAACTTTTTATTTAAATTTTTGTAGCCACCCTGATATATATATATATATATATATATATATATATATATATATATATATATATACATATATACACACATATATATACATATATACATATATATATACATATATATATATACACACATATATATATATACAGATGGAGTACAAAATAATACGAACACCTGTGAAAAAGTATGACGTATTTCACACCTGCAGTACAGCCGCGCCACCTGCAACAGAAGTCTGCCACCTAGTAAGCGTGAAGAGGAAGGTATCAGTCTCTCAACAGCAGTCACCTACGTTGCATGCTTCTATCGAACTGTCTGTGATAAGTTGAAATGTCTGACCTGTAAGAGTTCCAAAGAGGAATGATAGTTGGAGCGCGTTTAAGTGGAGCATCAGTTACGGAAACAGCAACCTTTTGGGGTTTGCAAGAAGTTCGGTATCAGCCGTTATGACAGCGTACACGAAAGAGGGTAAGACGACGTTTTCAAAGCACAGCAGTGGCCTAAAGTCCAAGCTTGCTGATAGGGATAGACGGGTCTTGAAGCGCATAGTAGCCCGAAAGCACAAGCAATCGTTATCCGAGATAACATCCGAAATGAACAGTCATCCCCAGGACCACGTTTCAACAAAAACTGTCAAAAGGGAACTTCATGCTGCGAACATTTATGGCAGAGTGGCAATTCGTAAACCCTTGGAGACAGCAACGAATGCTTTCAAGCGACGCCAATGGTGCAGAGATCACAAAGGCTGGTCTCCACAGCAGTGGCAACAGGTAATATGGTCTCCAATTTCTTCTAACATCATAAAAGTGACTTCCTTTCCAACTCCAAAGTCGAAAAAACAGTTAAAACGTTTCCTAGGTGTATGCAATTATTATAGACATTTAATTCCACGTTTTTCTTATTTAGTTGCTCCATTGGCTTCAATGACTTCTATGTCTGTACCTTTTAATGGGACTGATGAAGCTTGTAATGCATTCCAATCATTACAAAAGTTTTCTTTTCTTCACCTTTCACCAGACAACCTAATTTTGACAAGCCATTCTATGTAAACACTGATGCTTCAAAAGAAGCAATTTCTGCTGTACTCTTACAGGACTTTAATAGTCAGTTGTTACCAGTATCATACTTTAGTAAATCTTTAAACAAAGCTGAAAAGAATTATCCTGCTCTCAAATTAGAGCTCATAGAAATAGCAAAAGGGGTACAAGCCTTTAAACAATATTTATATAATAGAGAATTTTTGTGTATTATCAGAAAGTAAACCTCTCATGCATTATTAGAAAACAACTTTTCCTGCATCCATCACCACAAGATGGTTAATGTCTCTAACTGAATATTCTTTTAAATTTATACATGTCAGTGGGACTTCTAAGGTTTTACAGACTATTTCTCTCGCACACCTGATGCTGTAACTCAGGACCTTACTTCTAATGCTAATTTAATCAATTCCAAACAAATTTTACCTGTGGTTATTCTAGACTCTGAGGAACCTGCTCAGTATGATAATTTACTTAATAGTGTTAATAATAATAATAATAATTGTAATGATGATTTGTATGGCAATAATATTGATTCTATAGAGGTGTGTAACTCACCTCATAAGGTATCTCGGGTAAATTTAATAAATAATAATGCCAATAGTAATAACACTTGTGTTTCTGCTCAGTCTGTAAAGCCTAGTTCTTTCTGTAACTCGTGTTTTTATGTACCTGGTAATTATCATGCTAATGTAATTAATAGTTCATCTGCTCTAACTCACAATAATAGTTGTATTTAATATAAACACAATTTGCCCCCCTTTGCTGCATCCTCCCACTCCTCCACCACTACTCAAGCTGTATATGCGCAAAGTTCTAATCCTGAATTTAAGTGTGAAGCTGCAAAGCAGCTACAAAACATATTCAGCATCATCACGTCAGACTTTGACAACGCCGAGAATGAAATCTCCTCAGCAACTATCCTAAAAGAACTGTTCAGGGATGACGAGCTCTCCCGAACGTATAATAGGTTAATTAACAGGGCGAAGGATGTGCCCAAGAACTTCTTTGTGCACCCACAGTCAAATCTGTTATATGACTCTAAAAAGAGTGGTTTACCGGGAGAAAATTATATTGTTCTACCCTCATCTCTCCGTCCAAAGGCATTACGCTTGGCCCATTTTTCACACTTCGGTCTACAGAAGACATACGAATCTCTCTGCAAAAAGTTTTGGTGGCGAGGTGCATACATAGACTGTGCCAATTTTGTAGCGTCATGTAAAGAATGCATCCTATACAAGAAGAGTATCGGTTGCTCCGGTCCAGTCCGCACCTCTTCCTTCTGCACCAGGACAGCTTGTATCGGTTGATCTTGTCGGTCCCTTCCGCAATGGTCACTCAGTTCTCACAATAATAGACCACTTCAGCCGTTTGTTTGGTATTAGAAGATATGCCTACCACCACAGCAGAGAGTAACCAGGGCTATTTTCAGCGTATATCAAAGCGTCGGTTTTGACTCTTCAAGCCCAAGATGTGTCGTTTGAGACAGCACTGCTAGTGCATGCGTCCTTTTACAACTCGGCCATCAATTCCAGGACTGGTCACTCTCCTGTGGTACTGCATTTTGGGAGAGCACTATCTCTAATGACAGATTCTGAAGATAAAATGTGATGAAATGTGTACGGTAAAAATCGAATGGCGAAGAAACGTGCAGTAAAGATGAAACATCGAATGGCGAAGAAACGTATAGTAAAGATAAAATATCGAATGGTGAAGTAACGTGAACTAAAAATGAAACATCGAATGGTGAAGTAACGTGTACTAAAGGTGAAACATTGAATGGCGATGTAACATGTAGAAAAGATGAAACATCGAATGGCGAAGAAACGTGTAGTAAAGATAAAACGTCGAATGTTGAAGTAACATAATTCCCCGGAGCATATCTGCATTAGATGGACTGGGGGATTCGAGAACGTTATTCAGAGGGAGTGATATAAATTAATTATAAAAAATACAAATTTTCGAAAAACGAAATCAGAGGTCGGAAAATGAGTTGATTTTTTAGTTTCTAAAAATGTCTCTAGAGCGTGTCTGGTTAAATTCATCCCAATTATCCATGTGAATTAGAGTAGTTAACTAATTTTTTTTTGTGTGCGGATACTTAGAAGAGATAACGGGAAGTATGTCGAATATCACATATACCGTATTTTCCTGAATATAATCCGTGGATTATGCGTTAAAAAAGTTTCAAATTTCGTTGTGCGTATTATACGCCGCCGCAGATAATCTGATAAAAAACATTCTCCATCAGAAAAGCTTGCATTAAAGTTTTGAAAGAAATGCCGTTTATGTTTTATAAAATAAATAACAGATGGCGCTGAAAGCTTTCACGACTCGGCTGACGTATTTCAGCTATAATCAGTTTTGTCCAATTACGTTCAAGAACGAATTCGGTTCCTCGGAATGATATTACAGTTACTAGTCGCTAGCGTCATTTCGCATTCTGTCTTGACCTGATCTGTTTCGTCCTGAAAATATTCAAGTTCATACATTGTCATTTTGAAGCGAAAGCGTGTAAGTCACACGGCAGATTTTAAACTAAAAGTTATAGAGAAGGCTACCGAAGTAGGAAATCGGGAAACTGCAAGATTGTTTAACGTTGACGAATCAAATATCCGATTGTGGAAAAAAAAAACAAGACTAATTCCGAAAAATGCGACCGACGTAAAAGAGCTAATCGCCTTGGAAAACCTCACTGGCCAGAATTAGAGGAAGAATTAAATAAATGGATTTTGAAAGAGAGAGAAAATGGGAAAGCTGTCTCTACAACAAATATAACGATGAAAGCTCAACTTATTGCACGAGAAATGAATATTGGAAGCTACTCTGGAGGGCCCACGTGGTGCTACCGGTTTATGAAAAGAAACAATTTAGCTGTTCGTAGTCGGTCAACGGTCGGCCAGATATTACCTGATGACTGGGGGGAAAAATCAGATGACATTTTGTAATTCGTGACATTTTGTAAAAAAATTGTTCTCGAAAATAATTTTACAGCGGATTTGATTTTTAATATGGATGGAGTTCCATTATCATTTGATATACCACCTATCAGGACCTTTGATGTTCAGGAAACAAGCAGTATTCCTATAAATACTACAGGAAATGAAAGAACTTCATTTACGGTAGTTTTACGCTGTGCTGCAATTGGTTTGATATTGCCGCCGATGCTAATATTTAAAAGAAAAACGCTCCCAAGAGGAAATTTTCCTAAAGGTGTTGAAATTCGTGTAAACGAGAAAGGCTGGATGAATGAAGAAATCATGATGTCATAGCCACAGAGCACCTGGCGAAAACGAAAAAATTCATTTTTTCATCCTAAAGCTTTTCTAATTATGGACTCGATGAAAGCACATCTCAGTGAGAATGTTCAAAATGCCCAGAAATTCGCATCTGCAAAAATTGCAATAATACCTGGAGGACTGACAAAGATATCCTTTAGACGTCGGAATCAACAGATCATTCAAATCGAAAGTTAGAAAATTATGGGAACAATGGATGTCCGATGGAGAAAAGAATTTTACAAAAACAGGAAAGTTGAAGCGTGCATCGTATGAAAATGTCTCCAACTGGGTTTTGAAAGCGTGGAATGATATCTCGGAAACTACGATAAAATGTGCGTTTCGAAAATGCAATATTGTTGACGAAAATGACTCTAACAATCAATGTCTCGTTAACTAGTGACTCGGATAATATGTTAAGCGACGATGTAATGAATGTATTCATTTCCAAATCTGATGAATCATATCTTGAAGGTTTTAAATTATTATTAATAAATTTAGTGATTATTCAAGGTAGTAATTTCTTTTTATTTTGAAAATTTCAGAATCCGTAGTTGTCGGGGGGATGATGGTATTTAAAATAAATAAAATACACCATGCAATTGATCATGGGTTAAAATTTTCTAATTTGACAATATTAAAGATCAAATGATGCTATGAAAGCAATTAAGGGGACTCGGTACCCTTATATTGATGAAAATATCGATTTTTCAATTTTTTGTTAAAAATAGACTTCGACACCTCTAGTATATTGGTACAAAGTTTTAAGTTGATCTGACGATTGTAAGTGTATCAAAAATACATTTTATTATCTTAACAGCCATTTAAATGCCACGCCCACTTCAGTGTTTACATTTCTTTTACTCTGAAATTTCCTCCCTGAATTACAAATATAATGCGTAATAGAAAAAGCATGCGTTTAACTGTGAAATTAACTCTTAGTAGATCGTTGTTTACATGTGCTACGCTATTTTCAACTTGTGATTCGGCTAATTTATTGTTTTAAAAAGTCTTTTTCAAGACTAAATCTTCTTGATTTCCTTTAATTTCTTGCTTATATATTTACCAATAAGTGATTATTCAGTTTTCTAACGATTTTTATATTAATAATTGTATTATTTATATTAATATGGTTAGTCGAAAGCGTAAAGCACATTCATCTCGTATGAACAATAAAAGGTGGTGCTCAACGAAAGATGAGATTCCAGGTTCCAGCAGTGCCACAAATGTGATAAATTCAAATATCAGACTCCAGAATACATCTATTATTGATGATATTATTAAAGACTCTAATTCTGAAGATTATATTATGGTGAACTTTGCTCAAATCAGTAAGTTATTTTTGAACTTGAAGTGTCCAGCCTGTGAAATGCAAACATTAAAACTTGAGCTAGGCACAAAATTGGGATTCTCATACAATCTGAATTTAACTTGTGATTCTTGTGATAAGAAAGTAAATTATATTAACTCATCTTGTGAAAGAAATGGCAATACTATACCTGACATAAATTTGAGAGTAACACAAGCTTTTTTAGAGACTGGAAAAGGATATTCAGCCATTGAAAAATTTTGCATGGTCATGAATATCCAACCTTTTTCATCTAGAACTTTCAACAAATGTGTAAAAGTTTAGATTCTGCATATGCTGCTTCACTGAAAAATGTTTCAAAGAATGTGCATGATGTTATTAAAAGGACATATGAAACAATTTCCCCGAATTCTGATGAAATTAAGGACATATGTGTCACGTTTGATGGTACGTGGTTAACACTGGGGCATACATCACTTATAGGAGTAGGATGTGTAATTGACATTCATACGGGTTATGTCATAGACTTCGAAGTAATGAGTAAAGTATGTCGTCACTGTTCTGTAGCTGAAAGAGAATTTGGTACATCTAGTGCTGAATTCAACATATGGTATGAGGGTCATAAAAGTGCTTGTGACAGAAATCACAGTCGAACATCAGGAGCAATGGAAATGGAAGCTGCGTTGATCCTTTGGAAACGATCTGTTTCTTTAGGCTTCCGATACACTACATTGTTGTCTGATGGTGATTGCAAAACTTTTAAATACTTATCGGAAAGAAATGTTTATGGTCCTAATGTCAAAATAAAAAAGGAAGAATGCGTAAATCATGTCAGCAAGAGATTGGGAACAGCTTTACGGACAACTGTTAAAGAATGGCGTGCTCGAGGTGTTACCTTAGGTGGAAAAGCTCATGGCAGTTTGAGTGAAACAACAATAAAGAAACTTACTGTGTACTATCAAAGAGCCATCTTGCAAAACAAAGGTGATGCTACTGGTATGAAAAGAGCAATATATGCTACTCTGTATCATAGCACTTCCACTGACAAAAAACCTCAGCATTCCAAGTGTCCAGTTGGTGTCAATTCCTGGTGTTTCTATCAGGCTGCATTGGCTAGAGGTGACAACCCAGGGAGTCACAAATTAAGAGTAGGTACCCCAATAAATGAAGCATTTCTTCCAAAAATTTTACCCATATATCAACGGCTTGCATCTAGTGAACTTTTGGAAAGATGTGTACGTTGTGGAACTCAAAATGCTAATGAGAGTTTGCACAGTGTGATTTGGGCAAAGTGCCCTAAAGAAATATTTGTTAATAGACAACGAGTAAAACTATGTGTATCAACAGCAGTTTGTGAGTTCAATATGGGTACAATGCAAACAATAAGAGAAGTACAAAATGTACTAGGAATGAATGTTGGTCATTCCACGAAAAAACTTGGTATTATGTTGGATTCACGAAAAGTTTTGTTTCGGAAAAGGCGTAAGAATGCAAAGTACCAACTTGCTCGTAAAATAATTAAAAAAGCTATTCGTAAAAGAGAACAGCTAGCCAGAAAGAGAGAAGGCCTTACATATTCAGCTGGATGTTTTTAAAATTATCATGTGTTATGAGTGAAGTTTACGTACTCTGTTGATGGTGAAACATTGCAACTTAAATTTTCAAACTCTGAACGAAACTTTTAATTAATGCTATAAATTTTTATTATAAGTGTCTTCTAATACATATTTATAAGTATTTCATGCATTTAAAAGTAATTTGAATACCTGTTGCAATAAAAAACACTATAAGAAATATATTTAAATTGTTATTCACATTTTTCACCAGTTTTCTCGTCATTTCTGTTTGGGTAAGTTTTTAATGAAAGCCTCTAATTATAACTAAATGTTCACCTATTCAAATAAAATGGCTATAATTTTCAAGATATATAAGTAGTAACATAATGCCATTAATATTAAGAAAACTGGAAGAGGTTTTTACAGTGTTTTCAGTGCTTAAAATCTTTAAATTGATTTTTCTCAGTTTGCTGTTTTTTGACGTATTACTGTGTTTAAAGCAAAGCGACATCTACAAATATATGTCAAATGACTCCAATATTTTTTTGTAGCTTCAATATAATGTACTTAATAAAACTATGGATGGATTTTACAATATAATGAAAAGAAAAAAATTAAAAATGAAAATGTTGAGGAAACCATGCTTTTTTCTGCGATTTTGCCTGTATTTGTATATTTCATTTTTTTTCTCAGTAAGTAATTCATTAATTGTAAAATCGATCCATAAAATTATAAAGCATAATGTCATACACTTCCAAAAAAAATCACGTTAGAATTTTGAAAACTAAAGGAGAAAAATAATTTTTAAAATTCTTTAATTTTTTTGAAAAAAATTAAATTTCTCAATTTTTACCCACAAAATGATTTTTTTTTCTTGTTAAAATCAGTTTGTATAAGTATTACCTATAATAATATGTGTATACTATAGATAAACATACTTTTGGAAAAAAATTTCTTCAAAGGGTACCGAGTCCCCTTAAGTTTCTTGCAAAAATTTCATGACCAAGAATTATCAATCACCTTTAAGAAAATTATTTTATCTGGAAAATTATTGTTTACAATATTTTAAATTAAAAGGGGGAAAATTGTCGTGGATTATACGCCGCTGCGGATTATGCAACTTTATTTTTACTCGAAAAAAAAGGCTTCGCTGATAATACGGCGCTGCGGATTATATAAAGGAAAATACGGTACTTGAACTGAAAATGTACTGTCCAGAGCAAGGATACTCAAACTGCGGCCCACCAGGCCTTTATGTGCGGTCCGAGACACTCACACTCATTTTTTAAAGTAAAGGACTTACTCGGAGTAATAAAAGATTACCATCTGGAAAAAATACTTAGAACAGAAAGAGGAAAACTAATGATAATAAAAATTTGGTCTATATTTTTTCTTTATGAGAAAATTGCATGAAACATGTTATATATAATAAATACAGAAAAATAAATTTATATATATATATATATATATATATATATATATATATATATACACTCATGGACAAAAAAATTAGCGCACCAAGAAATAATTGCGGGATCGCAACGAAACTTGCAATGAAGGTACATGTCGGGGAGATATGCAAATGATTAGAAATGCAGCGTGATTGCGCATTACGTATAGCCGGTAGAGGGCGTTGAACATCGTACTCTGTGGAGTATAAAACAGGTAACCAAAGCTTGTTTGAGTGTGCTGAATCATTTACAAAGGAAGAGCTGAGATAGACATACCATTACGCCGTGTTCGAAGACAATATAAGCAGTTGTCGCGGTTTCAGAGGGGGAGAATCGTCGGGATGATGGAAGCTGGGTGGTCAGCTAGGCGAGTAGCTCGTCAATTAGGCCGCTCTGATTGTGTTGTGAGGAGGTGTTGGGACCAGTGGACCCGAGAGATGTCATGTACAAGAAGACCAGGCTCAGGACGCCCTCGACAGACCAGTCGTCGAGAAGACCGCCACATCGTAAGAAATGCACGCGTACAGCCAACTGCTTCATCGGCCGCCATCCAGGAACAGGTAGCACCTTCACTAGGGGCCTCTGTGTTTTCGAACCATACGAAGGCACCTGGCTGAAGGACAGTTGGTATCGCGGCGCCCATTACGTGTGCTGCCCTTGACGCCCACCCATCGACGCCTCCGTTTGGAGTTTTGCCGCGCACGAGGAAACTGGACTGCAGCGGAATGGAACCAGGTCGTCTTTAGTGACGAATCCAGATTCAATCTCGGCAGTGATGACAATCGTGTTCGTGTGTGGAGAGCCCGTGGTGAACGCTTCAATCCTGCCTTTGCTGCACAGCGACACATCGCTCCCACAGCTGGTGTGATGGTATGGAGTGCCATTGCCTACAATACACGGTCACCCCTAGTATTGTTCCGTGGCACCATGACAGCCCAGCGGTATGTTCATGAAATCCTGCAACCACATGTGTTGCCACTCATGCAACGGCTCCCAGGAGCCATTTTTCAACAAGACAATGCTCGGCCTCATACGGCAAAGGTGTCACAAGACTGTCTCCGCACTGTTACTACCCTTCCTTGGCCTTCCCGATCCCCAGATTTGTCGCCAATCGAGCATATCTGGGATCATTTGGGACGACGAGTTGGGCATCCCACGAGTTTGAACGAACTAGAGGCAAGATTACAGCAAATAATGAACGAAATGTCTCAAGACATAATACAGAACTTGTATGACTCAATGCCCGATCGTATCGCATCGTGCATTCGCGCTAGAGGGGGTCCAACGGAGTATTAACTCCTCCGTTCTTTTGCCTTTTTCTCTGAAATAAATTATCCTTTTTCTTTGATTTTCTTACCATTTACTTATATCAAAGTAGTCATTACGTATGTAAAATTTCGTTTCATTTTGACGACTCCTTCTTGGTGCGCTAATTTTTTGTCCATGAGTGTATATATATATATACCCAAGTAACACACACCGTTGGGCCAACCCCATATTTTCGTTACATCGTTGGGGAATGATTACCGTTGGCAGAAATTTCAGAAATTCAGATGGGCCATCTGCAAAATGTGTATGTTGGGCCAACAATTACAAAATGTTGTTGAACCAAGTGCAAATGGAAGCTGTTGGGCCAACAGTTACAAAATATAGTTAGCCCACCTGCAAATGAAAGCTGTTGGGCCAAAAGTTACAAAATATGGTTGGCCCAACTGCAAATTAGTGCTGTTGGGCCAAAAATTATAAAATCTCTTTGGCCGAACTGTAAATAATTGCTGTTGGCCCAACTGAAAATAAGTCTTGTTGGGCCAACAAATATAATATGCTGTTGGTCCGACAGCTAATGAGTGTTGTTGGGTCAACAATTGCAAAAGAAAGTTCTCCCAACTGCGCCCAATTACTGTAAAATGTCACCCGTATATCGTTATAACTGAGCCCAAAACAGAATGTTTGGAACTAAACTTATATGAACACGTAAAGCCAGGGCCCGATTTAGAAAATTCTTGATTATAGGCACAACTCGGGACGGGGGTCTCCTAACACCATAGACGCCGGGGAGGCACGGGGGGCACGTGTCCCTCCCAACTTAACTTGAAATAAATTAAAACGTTAAGAGAAGTTCAGATAAAATCGGAAAATTGTAGAAAACTTTTAAGAAAGTTAGTTTTTTCCCGCTTTTTCAAACTATGAAATTGAAGATCCCGGTTATGTCTTTAGTTTTAACATATATGTTAAAGCTAATCGTCATTAATCATTGTTAAAACCTATTTGTTTTAACAATGATATGATCCATAGCAAAAATTCGATGCTATATTTTTTTTCTCATTTTATTTATATTATATTTATTTTTCTCATTGTATAACTTTTAAATACTACTCAAACTTCAATTCGAATGTTATTCAATTTCAAAAAATTCATAATATTTCATATTTTAAGGACCATCCGGCAGTCAATGCGCTGAAGAGGATGGCCCTAACTGAATTCAATGCGTGCCCCCCCCCCTCCCCCAACACCTCCTAAAGAACAAGCTGTAGTACGGGTAGCCGATAACATTTATGACGTAGAGTAGGTAGGCCAAAGAAAATTACGAAGCGTTTACAATATTCTCACATGTATCTATGTATTGCGAATTGGCGTGGATTTGGCTGCTTTGTAACACCATTATTCACTATGACAGAAACTGGTTTGGCGAAATGTTTGCACGTGTGCCGAATAAATGAACAACGTGGATTTTGTAAGAGTTCAATGTAATTTCATGTTTTAATAATATTATCTACAATGGTGTACAAATGCACTGTACCAAAATGTAGGGAAGTTTACAATACAGACGGACCAAAAGTATCAACGTGTGGATTTCCGAAGAATAAGGAATTATTTCATAAATGGATGTTTGCAATTCCACGTGATTGTAATATTACGAAGAATCCCAGAGTAAGTATTTATTTCATTTCTTTGCCTGAAAATAAAAATATTTCTATTAGATGAGAGAATATTATTCTATTCCTTAAACTTTGAAATCATAACTTTATTTTTAATGCAATTCTAATATGTTGTAAACTTTGATTACACTGATGTTTTATTTTTACCAGAATATAATAAGCATATCAGTTTACTAAAGATGATTTTACTATAATAGAGTATGATAGGAGATAACTATTTCTATGTTATGTTTATGTTGTGATATGTATATGCCATATTTTGAATATTTATGTTAATCAGCATTCCCATACAAAATAACAACAGTATAAATATATCAAAATGAATGGTCAAATAAGACCATTTGAAAATCATTTTACATGACATTCATCCTTTTTTGGTACAAAAATATGAAGAATAACACTTTTACTTGGAATGTAGTAAATATATTGTGTAGAATAATTTCATTCTTAAGTTTATATTTATAATAGTAATAAAGATATATAAATGGATTGATGAATAAACAAATTTTGAGAAACTTCTAATCTGACATTTACCCAGAGTCATCCAGGTACAAAACATTTTTGGGAAACCTAGTAAAGAAAATGACTGATTTTTGTATTAAAAGTAATTTCTGAGTTTGATTACACTGTATATAAAATGAAATTAATTTATTGAAATAGAAATTAGAATGTGGTACCACTAGCAACAATAACAAAAAGCATACATTTAGTGCTTAGATATTGTATGTATCATATAAAAGTGATTTTTTTAATGTTATTATACAATAATCTTTTTAATTATAGGCATGTGAACTTCATTTCGCAGAACATGACATAAGAATAACAACAGAATATTCTTGTGATAAATCTGGAAAGAGGACAATTATACAACTGCAGAAACCAAGGTAAAATAATGGGGCTGTTTCTTCAATTTGCGGAAACACACGAGCGTACTCCATAGTCACCCGCAAACGGCAACAGGACATTAAGGGCCTGATTCACGACAAACACTTTTCTCTCGCTATCCTGTTTTCTCCCGCAGATTTGCGGTGCGAAGGCAATTTGCCATTCACGACAAACGCGCAGAACGTTTTCTCTCGCAAGCGAAGGAACATTCCTTGCGGACGCTACATAGGTCTCTCAAGAGAATGATAAACAGCAATGGCGGACGTTATAGCGATCTGTAAACTTCGAAGGCGGCGAATTCATTTATCATTAAAAAATGAATGGAGATTACGCGATCGAGAAGATCCATTTCAACTGAACGAAAATGAGTTTATTAAACGTTTTCGGTTGTCACGGATGGCTGTAAAAGATTTATGTGAGGAACTGCGACCACATTTACAGTCCGTACACGGCGGTTATTCAATAGAAATGCAGGTATGTGCAATGTTTTGATTCCTATTCTTCAAGTTTTAAGCATAATAATTATGAAATAATTTTGTAAAGGGGACATTTAAAATGGTCCATAAATTGATTTTTAGAATTTTATGTCATTGGATAGGGCATTTTATTCTGATTGAAACGACGCGGTGATGGCCGAATGGCTATTGAAACCAATAAGGACATATTTATTTATCGAGATATACAAACAAAACGTGTTTCTTGTTAAAACCTCAACTTTAATGGCTTTTTCTTTAAACGTTGTTTATCAAACTTTCGAATAATATGTTTAATTTAAGATAAAATGTATATGGATTATGCTAAATATGCATGAGATATTCGGCATGCAATGAAATAACATAATTAGAAAGTTGAGTATAGGGCCTGACAAAATTACTATTTTAAAAAAATTATAATATGCTTTAAATCTACCACATATTCTTTTTATACATATTAATATCATATCTAACTACACTAAAAAAATTAGGTCTTTAGATGTATTGATTTTTTTTTTAATCTCTAAGTAGAGCCAAATATTTAGTACTGGGTAGAGGTGTATTGACCCTTTATAAACTGTTACTATCTTTTTCATTCTTGCTATATAATTTCCGTATGAACAGAATGAAGTAAGAATACTAATATATGTAATGCTGTGTATAATATGATCAGTTTGTGAAACAAAGGTTATTTGTGATTACTTTATCATGTGGCTTAAATAGCTTTACTTATATACTTGTATTGTTTATATAGGTGCTCAGCAGCCTACAGGTTCTGGGAACCGGAAGTTTTCAAAGTGCTGTATCAAGTACCACTTTTTCGCAGCCAACTCTTTCAAGAAACTTGAAATGATTTACATAAGCTGTATGTAAGGTTTTCAAAAACCATGTACAGTTTCCCCAGAAAAGTAGTGAGCTGATGCAAACTAAAGAAAACTTCTATTTAAACACTGGGTTCCCAAACTGTGTAGGTGCTATCGACTGTACACATGTGAAAATTATCAAACCAACGGATTTTCATTGGTTTGTTTTCCTGAATAGGAAAAACAAATACTCAATAAATGTGCAAATGGTAAGTAAAGCCTGTTTATCTTAAACTATTAAAAAGTGATGGTGCATTTCACATATTTCAGTCAGTGTATAACCATGGGTGCCCATAAGAGTACTTACAGGGGCAGTGGAGGGGGGAGAAAAACAACTTGTAACGTCCAGGACTTTCCCGCGAGACAATGGGACAATGGCGAAGGTAGCACAAACAAGAGGTCTTTGTTCGCTCTCGCCGGTTTGGTGCGAGCAGTTTCAACGCAGCATACAACCGGACCCCCCACGCTGTTTAAGCAATGGCTTATTCAGGCGTTGTTAAAGAAAGCTGTCCTGGACCGGGCAAGAAGTTGTCCAGGGGATGAGAGGCCCGGAAAAAGATTGCACCCTGGGTTTGAAAGAACCACCCCCAGCGGGGGGGGGGAGAAAAAGACTGGTTTTGGAGAGAGACCCGGATTGGGATTTCGACGCACGGCGAACGAGAGAGGAGGTGGCAGACTTTGCGGGGTTGAGAGACTGAGAGTCCACCTTACTACTACGCGAGTAGTTGGAACTCAATGTTAATTTAACTTTTTTTTTCTTGTATTAAATTGTTGTTGTTACGAAAGAAAGGGAGTCATTCCTAATATCGTTTCTTCACACCCTCACTGCATGCGGAACCTTTGAGTAATATCGCCCCATTCACAGGAAGGGTGATTTTGACTGCTCCACGCTCGGAGTACGTCAGTTAAATAAATAACCTCTCGGAAAGTTGTAATCCTGAGATTTGCATGCATGGGCTATTGCACGCAGGCGTTTACAGTGTTGTCAGGAAGCGGGTCTATGCGAGGGTGAGGAATTTTGGAAAAGGACTTGGGTGATTCTGCTGAGAATTCCAGCAGCGACAACGGACTTCTTTGGAAGGCGCAGAGCTAAGGACCGGGAGCCGAATGGAGAGAAGTGGATGAGTAGCGGAGGTGGAGGCCAAGTCATCATCAACTTCTGACTGTGACAGCGGACACCAACGGACTGTGGAGTTTCGGGAAAAGTGGAACAGAGCTGCGGAAACAAAGCAGTGTTTACCTGGGGTGACGAAAGAACACCTGTAGTGACTTCTGATGTCGGCTGGCAAGGTAAGGTGCATGAATTTGTATTCGTTTGTCCCTCATATTCTGTTCATGGCTAAGTTGATTTTGGGTGCTTAGGAACGCGTGCGTTAGGTTTAAAATGGTTTTCTGTCTCTGAAAATTTTATGATTTTATGTTCTTGTGTATACTATGTTCTTGCATAGGTTAATATTGCTCGCATATAATTATTAATAGTATTATTGTTTTATATGAAGTAAATTTCCTCCTAATGTGGTAAAATTCTCTAAAAGTGCATGGTGTTTTCTGCTTCGAATAATTGTTATTTTGAAAGGAATATTTGTTTAGTGTAGGAAAGAGCTGGGAGCTATTTTCTGGATTTTATTTTGTTTTCGCTCGTTTATTGTAAATTAACATTCAGGAGCAATGTCTTTTTTAAATGGAGCGAGGAAGGCTGATCTCATGCAACTGGCTTGTGAGATGGGTGGGGTAGTCACCGAGGAACTAAGCAAACTGCAAATAATTAAAATTATTAAGGAAGGGGAAAACTATGAGGAAACTTTGGCTAGAGAATTTTTGGAAGTGATTATGGAGGACAGGAAGGAACTAGAACGTCAAGAATTAGAGAGGAATCGGGAATTAGAGAGAGAAGAGAGGCTCGGAAACACGAGTTAGAACTGATAAAGTTGAAAACTTAACTTACCTAGGAAGAAACCGATAGGTTGCGGGCGGATAGAAGTAGTGAGGGATCTTTCTATAGTGAGACAGGAAGTATTAAAATCAGATCAATTGAGGAGATCATAAGAACGGTACGTCTGTTAACGGTGAAGGTACCGACGAAACCGGAAGGGTGGAATTTTTTTTTAATAGCCTAGAGAAAGCTTTCGAAAGCGAAAACGTGGAACGAGAGCAGAAGGCTAAGGTCCTAATTTGTTTGTTGGGGGACAAAGCAGCTAATTTGTTCACGCAATTAGAAAGTGGAAGCTACAACGATTACGAGGCAATAACAAAAGGATATTGCAGGAATTCGAACCGTCACCCAGTACTTGTCTAGAAAATTTCAGGAAGGCGAGGAGAAAATCTGAGGAAAATTTTGCGCAGTTCACTTCACGTCTCACATCGATGTGGGAATATTACTGCAAACTTAAGGGGGCGCAGGATGCCGAATCAATTAAGCAATTGATAGTAGCGGATAAAGTAATGTCTACTCTAGATACTGATACGGGGTCTCATATCCTAGTACTCCAGGGAGAGGGCTGGTTTAAGCCTAAAGAATTAGCAAGGGAAATCGACAGGTATTATGCGGCTAAAGGACGCGGTTACGCTTTCGGAACACGGAATGGACCGATAGCGGGAAACGAGGGAAGCGTCAGGGTGGCCGGGGAACCCCGGAAAGGAGTTACGAAAGAGCGTAATTCGGGTTGTTTCACTTGCGGCGCAAAGGATCATTTTAAGAGGGATTGCCCAAGAGCTAATAAAGAGGGAAACCGCAGGAAAACGAATAATGTGGCTAAAATAAATGTAGCTAAAGAGTCGCAAGAGGAAAGGGAAAACTCAAGCTTAGAAACTATATCGAATGAGGGGAAAACCGAGGATTCGGAGCATGTAGTAGTAGCAAGGGTGGATTTGTTCCAAAGGAAGGAGAAGGTACTTTGCTATGGGAAACTAAAGAGGGTAAAGGTCAAAATAAACGGAAAGGCAATAGAGGCGTTACTTGACTCAGGGTCTGAGATAACGGTCGTAAGGAAGGGTGTTTTGGAAATGGGAAGTACGGAAGGGTTATCGAGTATATTTTTGAAAGGAGTATTTGGCCCACCAGTGAGAGGCCCACTAGTTAAAGCAATTCTGTCATTAGATGAGGGTGAGCATACTTTATCCATCCCTACGGAAATTATTTGCGCGGTGGCGGGACAAATGGAAGACCAGATGTTGCTTCCACCGCAGATTTTCGAGACTTTAGGGGGAGAAAGTATCGCGCGGGCCAGTTTTGACAATGAGACGGAGGCGAACCCCAATGACGAAACTAGCGGGGAGGAATTACAGGGGGGGGATGATTCACGGAAGGGAACGTCCGGCGCAGAGTAAAACCCTTTCAGCGGAAGGAGGAGAGGTAATTTCGGAATCGAACAGGTTACTTCGCGACCAAGAGAACTGTCAGCAGATCCAAAAATTGTGAGATTTCGCTAAGAGAGGAAAGGGGGATTATTTCATCCGTAACAAGTTGCTTTATCACAAAGACAAGGTGCTAGGAGAAAATGTAGTGCAGCTAGTGTTGCCTAAGACTAGAAGGGAGGGCGCGTTAGATTTAGCACATAACTCAACTTTCGGGGGGCATATGGGTTTCCGGAAGACCTTAGAGCGGCTGAGGTACTCATTTTTTTGGGATACAATGAAAAAGATGTGGAGTGGTTTTGCAAATCATGTGAGCTAGGTGTCAGCTCACTAAGACTCCTAAATTGAGGGATAGGACACCTATAACTCCAGTGGCCAGACCAGAATTACCTTTTCAGGTTGTCAATATAGATATGATTGGGCCTATTGATCCGGCGAGTTCCAAGGGGCATAGGTATATTCTCTGTATGATAGACCAACACACGCGTTGGGCGGAGGCGGTGCCTTTAGGGAGTCTGATTGCAAGGAGCACATGCGAAGCGCTTCTAAGTATTTTTTCTAGGACCGGGATACAAAATGTGATAGCGTCCGACAACGAGACGAACTTTAGTTCCAAGTTAACGACAGAATTTGAAAAGAGACTAGGAGCTAGCCCCAGATTTTCCACCCCGATGTAAAAAAAAAAGTTAAATTAACATTGAGTTTCAACTACTCGCTTAGTAGTAAGGTGGACTCTCAGTCTCTCAACCCCGCGGCGATCAAAGTCTGCCACCTCCTCTCTCGTTCGCCGTGCGTTGAAATCCCGATCCGGGTCTCTCTCCAAAACCAGTCTTTTTCTCCCCCCCCCCCCCGCTGGGGGTGGTTCTTTCAAACCCAGGGTGCAATCTTTTTCCGGGCCTCTCATCCCCTGGACAACTTCTTGCCGGGTCCAGGACAGCTTTCTTTAACAACGCCTGAATAAGCCATTGCTTAAACAGCGTGGGGGGTCCGGTTGTATGCTGCGTTGAAACTGCTCGCACCAAACCGGCGAGAGCGAACAAAGACCTCTTGTTTGTGCTACCCTTGCCATTGTCCCATTGTCTCGCGGGAAAGTCCTGGACGTTACACAACTGATCAGAACTAAAAAGCATGAAACTGGTCTTGGAATACTGTTGATATGCGAAGGAAAATTTACTCGCGTTTGTCTTTATTGGATTATTCTGTTGATAATAATACTGAATAATATATTAGAAATACTGTGCAGTTATCCAACTTGAGTACATACATACAGGAAGATTATTTCAACAGTTTTCATCACCTAATATTTTAGGGCTGCTTACATTCCATACTATCCCTATACCAAAGATATTTCTTCATACATTTTCATCACATATGGAATTGCATATCTCCCAAGCAAAAATATTTTTAAACTTATGGATTTGGACTGATATTAATTCCATACATTCTAGCACCCTTCTAAATTTCTGAATTATCATTTAAAAATGTACTGTTCTATATTTGTATTATTACAACACATATTTTAAAGTTTACTTTCAGACCAAAATGACTCAAAGATCATTTAGAATTGGCTAGTGTCCAAAAACTCATCTTTGTACACCACAAAAGTGTTTGTCACAAAAAATACTGTT
The DNA here is from genome assembly GCA_907164885.2 of Dolomedes plantarius. Lineage (NCBI taxonomy): Eukaryota > Metazoa > Arthropoda > Arachnida > Araneae > Dolomedidae > Dolomedes > Dolomedes plantarius. The sequence goes on along the minus strand of OU015503.1, from coordinate 18,112,829 downwards.
ACATAAACATTGAGGAAAAAAAGAAAAAGGTGTTGTGTTCTTTTCAATTTTAAAACATTCAAAATACTAAAGCTTATATTTCTCTTTTATTTCAGGTATGTGATTATAACATGAAAATATTAGATGTCGTTGCAAGATGGCCAGGGAGCACTCACGACTCCTCTATTTAGAAGAGCAGTGCTCTCCGAGAGTTGTTTATACGTAAAGTAATCCCAGAAAAGAATTTCTTACTTGGAGACAGTGGTTACCCTGTAGAGCCATGGCTGATGACGCCATATTTGGAGGAATCCTCACAAAGCAAGAAGAAATTCAACGAAAAACACAGGAAAGCCCGAAATGTAATAGAACGCTGCTTTGGGGTACTGAAATCAAGATTTAGATGTCTTGATGAAACAGGTGGTACACTTCAGTATACACCTGAAAAAGTATGCGAAATCATTATCACATGTTCTGTACTACATAACATGTGTTTGAAATATAATATTGAAAGTGAAGTACAAACATGTGATAATGATTTTGATGATACTGATGATACTGGAGTGTTACCATCTGGGGTTCATTCTGAGAATCAGAATATTCTTAGAAACCGAGGGAAAATGTTCCGCGAAGAAATTTGTTCCAATTTATAAATTTAATTTTTTGGTTAACATTCATTTGGTTAACATTTTTAGGCAAGTTTCAAGTAACTAATACATAATGATTAACTTTTTTTTAAAAATGTTCTCATATTGCACTTTCATGCATGTGATCGCATCAGATAGTTTTAAAAAAAGGTGAAATTTTATTGAGGAAATAAAAAGTAACATTCATTTAATATTTGTAAGACATATCTTTTTTCTGCGTACATTCTTTTACTGTGTGCCTGTTTTTTTTTAAGGAAAAAATATTTTTATATAAATTCAATTTTGTCCAATATGTTTGGAATTTCGGCACTATTATCGATGAAGTGTTTTTAAATATTTTGAATCAACATTGTTTCGTGAGTTGTAATGAGAAAATTTTTTCACTGCACTGACCATTTTGTTCTCTGATGTGATTTTTTTATGCATACTTATAACATGATATACAACATTCATGCTTATTTTAATTTCTTAACATATAAGTGTTGAAAAAGACAGAATAAGGCAACCGCCGGCGAAGCTGACCAATAGGAAACAAGCCCGTGATCAGCGCACAATCCAACAGACTCTTTCATACGCACTCTCTTGATAGCTGTCACCTGCGTTGGTGAACTAACTGTACATACGTCTCGGTTCGATACGAGCATTTTAGCTCGCTGTTATTAACAAAAGTTTGTTATGTTAATAGGTGTCGAACGTGTCTCACTTCAACCATTTGTAGGTTTATTCCTCGAAGTATAAATCGGTGTGGCCGTCGAAGTATTGACTCCGGTCAAATCACCGAAGTGGTGACCCATGCCAAATTGAACACGTGCAACGAACGAGGCAACGCTAAACGACATCTTATTGCATCCTAGTTTATATCTACGCTACAGCTATGGTTATGCAGTATTGCTCCATTTCTTGCTTCAGATAAGCAGTGGACGAAGTTATTTTTTCAAACTTTTTTTTCTTCATGCTAATATTTACTCAGGACTCGACACCGAAAGCTAATGGGTGTGAGTTCTCTTGTGTTCCAAAGTTCCAGCATGGACTAAGTGCTCTTTTGGATACATAATTGGTCGATTTCGGCGTACATGATTTCTGTATTTTATTTTTCTGATATAGAACCCCAAATACACATTCTTTGAGTACATTATAAATTTACATAAATTTACATTTCCTTAAATTTTCTCTCTACTTTCTATCGAAAGATGATATTTTGAATGTAATTGCCTGTCATCAGCTTTCAGTAATTATTATTTAATACATTTAGTACGCCTAGAAAGAAACTCTTGACGACAGAGGAAGCATTGCAGATGCTACATGATCTTCCATCTGATAATAGTGATACGCCGATAGAAGACTCTTCTGATGATTATGCAGATTCAGATGGAGAAGTACCTACATCTTCATCTGGACCGAAAAGTGATGTTGAATCCGGCTCTGAAATTAGTTCAGATGAAGAGGAAATTAAGAGAATTTGGAGAAAGAAAGATGCCCCTACACAAGTTCCGATTTTTTCCTCAAAGACAGGATTTGTTGACATTTTGTTTCTGAAAATTTTAACTACTCCAACAGATTTCTTCTTGAACTTTCTAGATGATACAATCATCCAAAATTTAGTGTTTCAGACTAATCTCTACATAACGCAGAAGCAAAGATCTACTTCTGTGATTACTGAAGAAGAACTTTATGGTTTTTTAGGCTTACAGATCTTGTTCAGCTATCATAGATTACCCCGAATTCATAATTATTGGTTATCCGATATAGATATTTCAGTAAGTGTGGTCCCGCAAACTATGACACGAACTAGATATTTTCAAATTTTATCAAACGTTCATGTCAATGACGATTCCTTAATTCCTGCAGGAAATAGAGATAAATTATTCAAACTTAGACCCTTAATGACACGTTTGAATGAAAATTTTCAAAAATTTCGGTTGCCTTTACAAATCCAGTCCATAGATGAAAGTATGGTCCTTTTCAAAGGCCGTTCATCTTTGAAACAGTATAATCCAATGAAACCAATAAAAAGGGGCTATAAACTGTGGTGTAGAGCTGACATGTCTGGATATATATATGAATTTGATGTATATCAAGGAAAAGGAAAGTCTACAAATGAATCGACGAAAAAAAGATTTGGGCTGGGAGGAAGTGTTATCGTAAAAATGACAAAGAATCTAGCAGGCAATAACCACATCATAACGATGGACAATTATTATTCATCAGTTGATCTATATGAATATTTAAAAACAAAAAGTATATTCGCTGTTGGTACTATACGCTCTGATCGAGATGGACTGCCAAAGCTACTGGAAGATAAAAAGCTAAAATGTGGAGAATTTGATTACCGAATCACTGATCAAGGTATATCATTTTTCAAGTGGAAAGATAATCGATCAGTGCATTTTCTATCAAATTTTCATGGAAATGAGACATGCAAAATCAGCAGGACTCAGAAGGATGGCACAAAACTGGAAGTATCTGCACCTAATATAGTTAAAGATTATAACCCACATATGGGTGGTGTAGATAAATCCGATATGCTACGATCCTTCTGTGATAGAGATAGGAAATCAAAAAAGTTTTGGCATAGGCTCTTTTTTGCTATGATGGAGATAACGTGTGAATTCATACATAGCATATACGGAAACACAAGAATCAATCTCCCTGGTAGAATACAAAAGACGCGTAACACAGGGATTACTTGTAAAAGCGAAAACAGGACCAAAACGAAGAGGAAGACCAAGATCATCCATAAATGATGAATCCCATTCTAATTCTATGCCACCAAAAAAAAAAAAAAAAGAAGACGAAACAAGACATGTTCAAATGATATGAGACTTGAATCATCTCCTGTCGCTAAAAGAAGCATGTCTTCTGCTGTCGAAGAAGAAATTAAGTGTAACATTAATTATTCAGATTTGACTGTTAGTGGGGATGACACTTGGAAGACACGTGGTCATACATCCTTAGTTGGAGTGTGGATTGTGATAGGAGTTCTGTGTGGAAAAGTAATAGACACAGAGGTGCTTTCTTTATACAGCAAAGGGTGTGATTATTGGAAAGGTAGGAGATCTGGGGTATGAGAAATGGCATTCAGACCATTCCAGTACATGTAAAAAAACCATAGTGGTTCTGCTTCAATGATGGAAGTTGTTGAAATGCAAAGAATTTTTGACCGTTTCAACATTATACATAAAGCACGTTATACACACTATATAGGTGCTGGCGACTGCAAAACCTTCAATTCTTTCCAGCAATCTGAGCCTTATGGGAAAGATTTCACCATAAGTAAAATTGAATGTGTCGGACACATACAAAAAAGAATGGGCACCAGACTGCGAATGCGAAAGCAGAAACTGAAGGGCTAAAAACTGAGTGAGGGAAAAACTTTAAGTGGTAAAGGTCGTCTTACGGACGATGTAATAAATAAATTGACTATTTTTTTCGAAAATGTCATTACAAAACACTGCACGTTAGTAAAAGACATGCGAAAAGCAGTGTGGGCAATATTTTATTATAAACGATCAACAGAACTGGAACCAACTCATCATTTTTGCCCAACAGGAGATGATTCGTGGTGCTCATATCAAAGAGCATGTGCACAAGGATATCTACAGTCTTTCAGACATAAAAATTCAATTCAACCACCTGTAATGGATACTATAAAAGATATATTTAAAGATTTGTCCATGCCATCATTGCTGAAAAAATGTTTAGGACGGCATACTCATAATCCAAATGAGTCTTTAAACTATTTGATTTAACTCTTTCTTTAAACTCTTTGAACCATATGCCATGCCGGAACTTTAACAGTGCGAAAAAGAGCAGTGTATGAAAACGCAAACAAATGCAGACATCGAGAAAAAATTTGATATGTTTAAATTATCAAACTTTGTTAGACCTTATGCCGTTCCGGAACTGTTAAAGTTCCGGGACGGAGGATGTCGTGATGGACGTCGGATCTGGACCGGGAGTCTCCTGCCAAAAGTTGTCTCTAACCGCCTTCCCCAGAGTGAAAAAAATTATAGATGTCGACATCATGAAAAGTATGATAGAATTCGCAAAGGAAAAGAACACGGAAGACAGGATAGAATTCTACGAAGCCAATATTGAAGGCAGGTGAGTGGTAACGATGCTTTGAATCCGAAGCGTGGACAGGGTCCATAATTTATGCATATCCAAGAAAATCGCGTTTTTATTACATTTAATACCTCGAGACATGATAGTATGTTGAATTTTTTTCCATTCAGCGATTCACAAGATCTTTAAGGGTCTGAATACTTTCAGCTATTATTGAAAGAATGTTAAATTTAGAAAAAATGCAATTATGGAAGGTAATCGTAATTGTATCTTTCATATCAGCAATATTATTACTGAAGCATCAGCACGTAATGTAAATTGCATAAATACTCATAATTCTTATTTTGGTTGTGAGAAGTGTAAAAAATATTATAAAAGGCGATGAAACGTGTTGTAAAGATGAAACACCGAATAACGATAAAATATGTAGTAAAGATCAAACATTGAACGCCTGTGTGATAACGGACTCTATTTATTGATGGTCTTCCAATATCAAGATCTAGCGATGTTCAGTTATCGCCAGTCTTGGGGCGAATATATTAGTCAGTTGATAAACAGCTATTTCTTATTGCACTGTATATGGGTAAACAAGAACGTCACGGGTCTGAATACTTTCAACTGTTATTGAGAGAATGTTAAATTTAGAAAGAATGGACTTATTGTAGGTAATCGTAATTCTATCTTTCATGTCAGTTGTATTATTACTGAAGCACCAGCACGTAATGTAAAATGCATAACAATTCATAATTCTTATTTGGTTGTGAGAAGTGTGAAAAAATCTGATATGTTTAAATTATCAAATTTTGCCAAATTAGACCATATGCCGCTCCGGAACTTTAACAGTTTCAAAAAGAGCAGTGTATGATAAAGCAAACAAATATAGACACAGAGAAAAAACTGATATCTATAAATTATCAAATTTTGTTAGACCATATGCCGTGCCGGAAATTTAACAGTTTCTAAAACAGCAGTGTATAAAAAGCAAACAAATACAGACACCGAGAAAAATCTGATATCTTTAAATTATCAAATTTTGTTAGACCATATGCCGTGCCGGAACTTTAACAGTTTCAAAAAGAGCAGTGTATGAAAAAGCAAACAAATACAGACACCGAGAAAAATCTGATATCTTTAAATTATCAAATTTTGTTAGACCATATGCCGTGCCGGAACTTTAACAGTTTCAAAAAGAGCAGTGTATGAAAAAGCAAACAAATACAGACACCGAGAAAAATCTGATATCTTTAAATTATCAAATTTTGTTAGACCATATGCCGTGTTGGAACTTTAACAGTTCCAAAAAGAGCAGTGTATGAAAAAGCAAACAAATACAGACATCGAGAAAAATCTGATATCTTCAAATTATCAAATTTTGTTAGACCTTATGCCGTTGCGGAACTTTAACAGTTCCGGAACGTCGGATGTCATGATGGACATCGGATGTGGACCGGGAGTCTCCTGCCAAAAGTTGTTTCTAACCGCCTTTCCAAGAGTGAAAAAAATTATAGGTGTCGACATCATGAAAAGTATGATAGAATTCGCCAAGGAAAAGAACACGGATGAGAGGATAGAATTCTACGAAGTCAATTTTGAAGACAGAAGAGTGGCAACCATGCTTTGAAGCCGAAACGGTGAACAGGGTCCGTAATTTGTGCATATAAAAAAAGCGCGTTTTTATTACATCATTTCAGTCATTTTTGTAGTTACAAGGTCAATGATATTTATAATTTAGGGTCTCATTTATAGAAAATTCCTAATTTGAACGATAATGATAAAACAAATAAATATTCTTGGAAAAGTCCTCTGTGCAACCATGTGTCTACTAAAAATGACTTGCGTGTACATTTTGTAACAATACATGACATAAAAGTTGGACATCTTAATTTGGAGATTAATTCCTTTAAACAATTTGAAATATGGAACGAAAAAAAAATGAAAAAGATGAAATGTGCCAATATATTAGGAAACTTGGAGTATGCTCGTCTGCTTACAGTAAAAAGTATTATTTTACATGCCATCCATCGGGATACTATATTTCAAAAGGAGAAGGAATTAGACACCTAAAGACACAAGGGAGTAACAAAATTAATGGTTACTGCCCTGCTGAAATGAAAGTTTACGTAACTGATACTGGAATGTGCATTGGTATGTTCTGTAATGCGCACGTTGGCCATAATAAGGATGTTGGGCATCTCACTCTCGCAGAGAGTGAGAGACATGTCTAGCTTTGAAAATTGCATCCAAGGTACCTTTTGGAGATATCTTGATGAGGTAGGAGATTCAGTTACTGACTTGAAATTAGATAGGCTGTATCTCTTGACAAAAAAAGATTTGTACAATATAGGAAGATGTTTTAACATCTATATATATAAAACGCGTAGGTATGCGGCACAAAAATCGACAATATTTCTACACTCCTAATGGCAACGGCTGCAACTACCAGATGTAAATATCAGCGGCCAACCACATGTGTGTAGTGTCTCAACGATAGCACGTAATTTGGTACAATTCCTGTATTTTACTCGTGAAAAATTTTAATTTATTTTTTGTTCCACAGTGTTTCAAAATGTACGCAAGAGGACAAACTTTTGACAAAATATGTTTAGACCTATGAAATCCAGTGTTTCGTCATGGACAGTTGTATGTAGGTTTATCTTCAGACCGTTCTTTTGATTCTGTTACTAGTTCTTTTGATTCTGTTACTAGAGATTCAGTTACTGACTTGAAATTAGAAAGGCTGTATCTCCTGACAAAAAAGATTTGTACAATATAGGAAGATGTTTTAACATCTATATATATAAAACGCGTGGGTATGCGGCACAAAAATCGACAATATTTCTACACTCCTAATGGCAACGGTTGAACTACCAGATGTAAATATCAGCTGCCAATCACATGTGTGTAATGACTCAACGATAGCACGTAATTCGGTACAATTCTTGTATTTTACTCGTGAAAAATTTTAATTTATTTTTTGTTCCACAGTGTTTCAAAATGTATGCAAGAGGACAAACCTTTGACAAAATATGTTTAGACCTATGAAACCCAGTGATTCGTCATGGACAGTTGTATGTAGGTTTATCTTCAGTCCGTTCTTTTGATTCTGTTACTAGAGATTCAGTTACTGACTTGAAATTAGAAAGGCTGTATCTCCTGACAAAAAAAGATTTGTACAATATAGGAAGATGTTTTAACATCTATATATATAAAACGCGTGGGTATGCGGCACAAAAATCGACAATATTTCTACACTCCTAATGGCAACGGTTGAACTACCAGATGTAAATATCAGCGGCCAATCACATGTGTGTAATGGCTCAACGATAGCACGTAATTTGGTACAATTCTTGTATTTTACTCGTGAAAAATTTTAATTTATTTTTTCTTCCACAGTGTTTCAAAATGTATGCAAGAGGACAAACTTTTGACAAAATATGTTTAGACCTATGAAATCCAGTGTTTCGTCATGGACAGTTGTATGTAGGTTTATCTACAGTCCGTTCTTTAGATTCTGTTACTAGTTCTTTTGATTCTGTTACTAGAGATTCAGTTACTGACTTGAAATTAGAAAGGCTGTATCTCCTGACAAAAAAGATTTGTAGAATATAGGAAGATGTTTTAACATCTATATATATAAAACGCGTGGGTATGCGGCACAAAAATCGACAATATTTCTATACTCCTAATGGCAACGGCTGCAACTACCAGATGTAAATATCAGCGGCCAACCACATGTGTGTAGTGGCTCAACGATAGCACGTAATTTGGTACAATTCTTGTATTTTACTCGTGAAAAATTTTAATTTATTTTTTCTTCCACAGTGTTTCAAAATGTATGCAAGAGGACAAACTTTTGACAAAATATGTTTAGACCTATGAAATCTAGTGTTTCGTCATGGACAGTTGTATGTAGGTTTATCTACAGTCCGTTCTTTAGATTCTGTTACTAGTTCTTTTGATTCTGTTACTAGAGATTCAGTTACTGACTTGAAATTAGAAAGACTGTATCTCCTGACAAAAAAGATTTGTAGAATACAGGAAGATGTTTTAACATCTATATATATAAAACGCGTAGGTATGCGGCACAAAAATCGACAATATTTCTACACTCCTAAAGGCAACGGCTGCAACTACCAGATGTAAATATCAGCGGCCAACCACATGTGTGTAGTGGCTCAGCGATAGCACGTAATTTGGTACAATTCTTGTATTTTACTCGTGAAAATTTTTAATTTAATTTTGTTCCACAGTGTTTCAAAATGTATGCAAGAGGACAAACTTTTGACAAAATATGTTTAGACCTATGAAATCCAGTGTTTCGTCATGGACAGTTGTATGTAGGTTTATCTTCAGTCCGTTCTTTTGATTCTGTTGATTCTGTTACTAGTTCTTTGATTCTGTTACTAGAGATTCAGTTACTGACTTGAAATTAGAAAGGCTGTATCTCCTCACAAAAAAGATTTGTACAATATAGGAAGATGTTTTAACATCTATATATATAAAACGCGTGGGTATGCGACACAAAAATCGACAATATTTCTACACTCCTAATGGCAACGGTTGAACTACCAGATGTAAATATCAGCGGCCAATCATATGTGTGTAATGGCTCAACGATAGCACGTAATTTGGTACAATTCTTGTATTTTACTCGTGAAAAATTTTAATTTATTTTTTCTTCCACAGTGTTTCAAAATGTATGCAAGAGGACAAACTTTTGACAAAATATGTTTAGACCTATGAAATCCAGTGTTTCGTCATGGACAGTTGTATGTAGGTTTATCTACAGTCCGTTCTTTAGATTCTGTTACTAGTTCTTTTGATTCTGTTACTAGAGATTCAGTTACTGACTTGAAATTAGAAAGGCTGTATCTCCTGACAAAAAAGATTTGTAGAATATAGGAAGATGTTTTAACATCTATATATATAAAACGCGTAGGTATGCGGCACAAAAATCGACAATATTTCTACACTCCTAATGGCAACGGCTGCAACTACCAGATGTAAATATCAGCGGCCAACCACATGTGTGTAGTGGCTCAACGATAGCACGTAATTTGGTACAATTCTTGTATTTTACTCGTGAAAAATTTTAATTTATTTTTTGTTCCACAGTGTTTCAAAATGTATGCAAGAGGACAAACTTTTGACAAAATATGTTTAGACATATGAAATCCAGTGTTTCGTTTTGGACAGTTGTACGTAGGTTTATCTACAGTCCGTTCTTTTGATTCTGTTGATTCTTTTACTACAGATTCAGTTACTGACTTGAAATTAGAAAGGCTGTATCTCCTGACAAAAAAGATTTGTACAATATAGGAAGATGTTTTAACATCTATATATATAAAACGCGTGGGTATGCGGCACAAAAATCGACAATATTTCTACACTCCTAATGGCAACGGCTGCAACTACCAGATATAAATATCAGCGGCCAATCACATGTGTGTAATGGCTCAACGATAGCATGTAATTCGGTACAATTCTTGTATTTTACTCGTGAAAAATCTTAATTTATTTTTTGTTCCACAGTGTTTCAAATGTATGCAAGAGGACAAACCTTTGACAAAATATGTTTAGACCTATGAAATCCAGTGATTCGTCATGGACACTTGTATGTAGGTTTATCTACACTCCGTTCTTTTGATTCTGTTACTTTAGATTCTATTACTAGTTCTTTTGATTCTGTTACTAGAGATTCAGTTACTGACTTGAAATTAGAAAGGCTGTATCTCCTGACAAAAAAAGATTTATACAATATAGGAAGATATTTTAACATCTATATATATAAAACGCGTAGGTATGCGGCACAAAAATCGACAATATTTCTATACTCCTAATGGCAACGGCTGCAACTACCAGATGTAAATATCAGCGGCCAACAACATGTGTGTAGTGGCTTAACGATAGCACGTAATTTGGTACAATTCTTGTATTTTACTCGTGAAAAATTTTAATTTTTTTTTTGTTCCACAGTGTTTCAAAATGTATGCAAGAGGACAAACTTTTGACAAAATATGTTTAGACCTATGAAATCCAGTGTTTCGTCATGGACAGTTGTATGTAGGTTTATCTACAGTCCGTTCTTTTGATTATTTTACTAGAGATTCAGTTACTGACTTGAAATTAGAAAGGCTGTATCTCCTGACAAAAAAAGATTTGTACAATATAGGAAGATGTTTTAACATCAATATATATAAAACGCGTGGGTATGCGGCACAAAAATCGACAATATTTCTACACTCCTAATGGCAACGGCTGCAACTACCAGATGTAAATATCAGCGGCCAACCACATGTATGTAGTGGCTCAACGATAGCACGTAATTTGGTACAAATCTTGCATTTTACTCGTGAAAAATTTTAATTTATTTTTTGTTCCACAGTGTTTCAAAATGTATGCAAGAGGACAAACTTTTGACAAAATATGTTTAGACCTATGAAATCCTGTGTTTCGTTTTGGACAGTTGTACGTAGGTTTATCTACAGTCCGTTCTTTTGATTCTGTTGATTCTTTTACTAGAGATTCAGTTACTGACTTGAAATTAGAAAGGCTGTATCTCCTGACAAAAAAAGATTTGTACAATATAGGAAGATGTTTTAACATCTATATATATAAAAACGCGTAGGTATGCGGCACAAAAATCGACAAAATTTCTACACTCCTAATGGCAACGGCTGCATCTACCAGATGTAAATATTAGCGGCCAACCACATGTGTGTAGTGGCTCAACGATAGCACGTAATTTGGTACAATTCTTGTATTTTACTCGTGAAAAATTTTAATTTATTTTTTCTTCCACAGTGTTTCAAAATGTATGCAAGAGGACAAACTTTTGACAAAATATGTTTAGACCTATGAAATCTAGTGTTTCGTCATGGACAGTTGTATGTAGGTTTATCTACAGTCCGTTCTTTAGATTCTGTTACTAGTTCTTTTGATTCTGTTACTAGAGATTCAGTTACTGACTTGAAATTAGAAAGACGGTATCTCCTGACAAAAAAGATTTGTAGAATACAGGAAGATGTTTTAACATCTATATATATAAAACGCGTAGGTATGCGGCACAAAAATCGACAATATTTCTACACTCCTAAAGGCAACGGCTGCAACTACCAGATGTAAATATCAGCGGCCAACCACATGTGTGTAGTGGCTCAGCGATAGCACGTAATTTGGTACAATTCTTGTATTTTACTCGTGAAAAATTTTAATTTAATTTTGTTCCACAGTGTTTCAAAATGTATGCAAGAGGACAAACTTTTGACAAAATATGTTTAGACCTATGAAATCCAGTGTTTCGTCATGGACAGTTGTATGTAGGTTTATCTTCAGTCCGTTCTTTTGATTCTGTTGATTCTGTTACTAGTTCTTTTGATTCTGTTACTAGAGATTCAGTTACTGACTTGAAATTAGAAAGGCTGTATCTCCTCACAAAAAAGATTTGTACAATATAGGAAGATGTTTTAACATCTATATATATAAAACGCGTGGGTATGCGGCACAAAAATCGACAATATTTCTACACTCCTAATGGCAACGGTTGAACTACCAGATGTAAATATCAGCGGCCAATCACATGTGTGTAATGGCTCAACGATAGCACGTAATTTGGTACAATTCTTGTATTTTACTCGTGAAAAATTTTAATTTATTTTTTCTTCCACAGTGTTTCAAAATGTATGCAAGAGGACAAACTTTTGACAAAATATGTTTAGACCTATGAAATCCAGTGATTCGTCATGGACAGTTGTATGTAGGTTTATCTACAGTCCGTTCTTTAGATTCTGTTACTAGTTCTTTTGATTCTGTTACTAGAGATTCAGTTACTGACTTGAAATTAGAAAGGCTGTATCTCCTGACAAAAAAGATTTGTAGAATATAGGAAGATGTTTTAACATCTATATATATAAAACGCGTGGGTATGCGGCACAAAAATCGACAATATTTCTATACTCCTAATGGCAACGGCTGCAACTACCAGATGTAAATATCAGCGGCCAACCACATGTGTGTAGTGGCTCAACGATAGCACGTAATTTGGTACAATTCTTGTATTTTACTCGTGAAAAATTTTAATTTATTTTTTCTTCCACAGTGTTTCAAAATGTATGCAAGAGGACAAACTTTTGACAAAATATGTTTAGACCTATGAAATCTAGTGTTTCGTCATGGACAGTTGTATGTAGGTTTATCTACAGTCCGTTCTTTAGATTCTGTTACTAGTTCTTTTGATTCTGTTACTAGAGATTCAGTTACTGACTTGAAATTAGAAAGACTGTATCTCCTGACAAAAAAGATTTGTAGAATACAGGAAGATGTTTTAACATCTATATATATAAAACGCGTAGCTATGCGGCACAAAAATCGACAATATTTCTACACTCCTAAACGCAACGGCTGCAACTACCAGATGTAAATATCAGCGGCCAACCACATGTGTGTAGTGGCTCAGCGATAGCACGTAATTTGGTACAATTCTTGTATTTTACTCGTGAAAAATTTTAATTTAATTTTGTTCCACAGTGTTTCAAAATGTATGCAAGAGGACAAACTTTTGACAAAATATGTTTAGACCTATGAAATCCAGTGTTTCGTCATGGACAGTTGTATGTAGGTTTATCTTCAGTCCGTTCTTTTGATTCTGTTGATTCTGTTACTAGTTCTTTTGATTCTGTTACTAGAGATTCAGTTACTGACTTGAAATTAGAAAGGCTGTATCTCCTCACAAAAAAGATTTGTACAATATAGGAAGATGTTTTAACATCTATATATATAAAACGCGTGGGTATGCGACACAAAAATCGACAATATTTCTACACTCCTAATGGCAACGGTTGAACTACCAGATGTAAATATCAGCGGCCAATCATATGTGTGTAATGGCTCAACGATAGCACGTAATTTGGTACAATTCTTGTATTTTACTCGTGAAAAATTTTAATTTATTTTTTCTTCCACAGTGTTTCAAAATGTATGCAAGAGGACAAACTTTTGACAAAATATGTTTAGACCTATGAAATCCAGTGTTTCGTCATGGACAGTTGTATGTAGGTTTATCTACAGTCCGTTCTTTAGATTCTGTTACTAGTTCTTTTGATTCTGTTACTAGAGATTCAGTTACTGACTTGAAATTAGAAAGGCTGTATCTCCTGACAAAAAAGATTTGTAGAATATAGGAAGATGTTTTAACATCTATATATATAAAACGCGTAGGTATGCGGCACAAAAATCGACAATATTTCTACACTCCTAATGGCAACGGCTGCAACTACCAGATGTAAATATCAGCGGCCAACCACATGTGTGTAGTGGCTCAACGATAGCACGTAATTTGGTACAATTCTTGTATTTTACTCGTGAAAAATTTTAATTTATTTTTTGTTCCACAGTGTTTCAAAATGTATGCAAGAGGACAAACTTTTGACAAAATATGTTTAGACATATGAAATCCAGTGTTTCGTTTTGGACAGTTGTACGTAGGTTTATCTAGTCCGTTCTTTTGATTCTGTTGATTCTTTTACTACAGATTCAGTTACTGACTTGAAATTAGAAAGGCTGTATCTCCTGACAAAAAAAGATTTGTACAATATAGGAAGATGTTTTAACATCTATATATATAAAACGCGTGGGTATGCGGCACAAAAATCGACAATATTTCTACACTCCTAATGGCAACGGCTGCAACTACCAGATATAAATATCAGCGGCCAATCACATGTGTGTAATGGCTCAACGATAGCATGTAATTCGGTACAATTCTTGTATTTTACTCGTGAAAAATCTTAATTTATTTTTTGTTCCACAGTGTTTCAAAATGTATGCAAGAGGACAAACCTTTGACAAAATATGTTTAGACCTATGAAATCCAGTGATTCGTCATGGACACTTGTATGTAGGTTTATCTACACTCCGTTCTTTTGATTCTGTTACTTTAGATTCTATTACTAGTTCTTTTGATTCTGTTACTAGAGATTCAGTTACTGACTTGAAATTAGAAAGGCTGTATCTCCTGACAAAAAAAGATTTATACAATATAGGAAGATATTTTAACATCTATATATATAAAACGCGTAGGTATGCGGCACAAAAATCGACAATATTTCTATACTCCTAATGGCAACGGCTGCAACTACCAGATGTAAATATCAGCGGCCAACAACATGTGTGTAGTGGCTTAACGATAGCACGTAATTTGGTACAATTCTTGTATTTTACTCGTGAAAAATTTTAATTTTTTTTTTGTTCCACAGTGTTTCAAAATGTATGCAAGAGGACAAACTTTTGACAAAATATGTTTAGACCTATGAAATCCAGTGTTTCGTCATGGACAGTTGTATGTAGGTTTATCTACAGTCCGTTCTTTTGATTATTTTACTAGAGATTCAGTTACTGACTTGAAATTAGAAAGGCTGTATCTCCTGACAAAAAAAGATTTGTACAATATAGGAAGATGTTTTAACATCAATATATATAAAACGCGTGGGTATGCGGCACAAAAATCGACAATATTTATACACTCCTAATGGCAACGGCTGCAACTACCAGATGTAAATATCAGCGGCCAACCACATGTATGTAGTGGCTCAACGATAGCACGTAATTTGGTACAAATCTTGCATTTTACTCGTGAAAAATTTTAATTTATTTTTTGTTCCACAGTGTTTCAAAATGTATGCAAGAGGACAAACTTTTGACAAAATATGTTTAGACCTATGAAATCCTGTGTTTCGTTTTGGACAGTTGTACGTAGGTTTATCTACAGTCCGTTCTTTTGATTCTGTTGATTCTTTTACTAGAGATTCAGTTACTGACTTGAAATTAGAAAGGCTGTATCTCCTGACAAAAAAAGATTTGTACAATATAGGAAGATGTTTTAACATCTATATATATAAAAACGCGTAGGTATGCGGCACAAAAATCGACAAAATTTCTACACTCCTAATGGCAACGGCTGCATCTACCAGATGTAAATATTAGCGGCCAACCACATGTGTGTAGTGGCTCAACGATAGCACGTAATTTGGTACAATTCTTGTATTTTACTCGTGAAAAATTTTAATTTAATTTTGTTCCACAGTGTTTCAAAATGTATGCAAGAGGACAAACTTTTGACAAAATATGTTTAGACCTATGAAATCCAGTGTTTCGTCATGGACAGTTGTATGTAGGTTTATCTTCAGTCCGTTCTTTTGATTCTGTTACTAGTTCTTTTGATTCTGTTACTAGAGATTCAGTTACTGACTTGAAATTAGAAAGGCTGTATCTCCTGACAAAAAAAGATTTGTACAATATAGGAAGATGTTTTAACATCTATATATATAAAACGCGTGGGTATGCGGCACAAAAATCGACAATATTTCTACACTCCTAATGGCAACGGCTGCAACTACCAGATGTAAATATCAGCGGCCAATCACATGTGTGTAATGGCTCAACGATAGCATGTAATTCGGTACAATTCTTGTATTTTACTCGTGAAAAATTTTAATTTATTTTTTGTTCCACAGTGTTTCAAAATGTATGCAAGAGGACAAACCTTTGACAAAATATGTTTAGACCTATGAAATCCAGTGATTCGTCATGGACACTTGTATGTAGGTTTATCTACAGTCCGTTCTTTTGATTCTGTTACTTTAGATTTTATTACTAGTTCTTTTGAGTCTGTTACTAGAGATTCAGTTACTGACTTGAAATTAGAAAGGCTGTATCTCCTGACAAAAAAAGATTTATACAATATAGGAAGATATTTTAACATCTATATATATAAAACGCATAGGTATGCGGCACAAAAATCAACAATATTTCTATACTCCTAATGGCAACGGCTGCAACTACCAGATGTAAATATCAGCGGCCAACAACATGTGTGTAGTGGCTCAACGATAGCACGTAATTTGGTACAATTCTTGTATTTTACTCGTGAAAAATTTTAATTTTTTTTTTGTTCCACAGTGTTTCAAAATGTATGCAAGAGGACAAACTTTTGACAAAATATGTTTAGACCTATGAAATCCAGTGTTTCGTCATGGACAGTTGTATGTAGGTTTATCTTCAGTCCGTTCTTTCGATTCTGTTGATTCTGTTACTAGTTCTTTTGATTATGTTACTAGAGATTCAGTTACTGACTTGAAATTAGAAAGGCTGTATCTCCTGACAAAAAAAGATTTGTACAATATAGGAAGATGTTTTAACATCAATATATATAAAACGCGTGGGTATGCGGCACAAAAATCGACAATATTTCTACACTCCTAATGGCAACGGCTGCAACTACCAGATGTAAATATCAGCGGCCAACCACATGTGTGTAGTGGCTCAACGATAGCACGTAATTTGGTACAAATCTTGCATTTTACTCGTGAAAAATTTTAATTTATTTTTTGTTCCACAGTGTTTCAAAATGTATGCAAGAGGACAAACTTTTGACAAAATATGTTTAGACCTATGAAATCCTGTGTTTCGTTTTGGACAGTTGTACGTAGGTTTATCTACAGTCCGTTCTTTTGATTCTGTTGATTCTTTTACTAGAGATTCAGTTACTGACTTGAAATTAGAAAGGCTGTATCTCCTGACAAAAAAAGATTTGTACAATATAGGAAGATGTTTTAACATCTATATATATAAAAACGCGTAGGTATGCGGCACAAAAATCGACAAAATTTCTACACTCCTAATGGCAACGGCTGCATCTACCAGATGTAAATATTAGCGGCCAACCACATGTGTGTAGTGGCTCAACGATAGCACGTAATTTGGTACAATTCTTGTATTTTACTCGTGAAAAATTTTAATTTAATTTTGTTCCACAGTGTTTCAAAATGTATGCAAGAGGACAAACTTTTGACAAAATATGTTTAGACCTATGAAATCCAGTGTTTCGTCATGGACAGTTGTATGTAGGTTTATCTTCAGTCCGTTCTTTTGATTCTGTTACTAGTTCTTTTGATTCTGTTACTAGAGATACAGTTACTGACTTGAAATTAGAAAGGCTGTATCTCCTGACAAAAAAAGATTTGTACAATATAGGAAGATGTTTTAACATCTATATATATAAAACGCGTGGGTATGCGGCACAAAAATCGACAATATTTCTACACTCCTAATGGCAACGGCTGCAACTACCAGATGTAAATATCAGCGGCCAATCACATGTGTGTAATGGCTCAACGATAGCATGTAATTCGGTACAATTCTTGTATTTTACTCGTGAAAAATTTTAATTTATTTTTTGTTCCACAGTGTTTCAAAATGTATGCAAGAGGACAAACCTTTGACAAAATATGTTTAGACCTATGAAATCCAGTGATTCGTCATGGACACTTGTATGTAGGTTTATCTACAGTCCGTTCTTTTGATTCTGTTACTTTAGATTTTATTACTAGTTCTTTTGATTCTGTTACTAGAGATTCAGTTACTGACTTGAAATTAGAAAGGCTGTATCTCCTGACAAAAAAAGATTTATACAATAAAGGAAGATATTTTAACATCTATATATATAAAACGCGTAGGTATGCGGCACAAAAATCGACAATATTTCTATACTCCTAATGGCAACGGCTGCAACTACCAGATGTAAATATCAGCGGCCAACCACATGTGTGTAGTGGCTCAACGATAGCACGTAATTTGGTACAATTCTTGTATTTTACTTGTGAAAAATTTTAATTTATTTTTTGTTCCACAGTGTTTCAAAATGTATGCAAGAGGACAAACTTTTGACATAATATGTTTAGACCTATGAAATCCAGTGTTTCGTCATGAACAGTTGCATGTAGGTTTATCTACAGTCCGTTCTTTTGATTCTGTTACTATTTCTTTTGATTCTGTTACTAGAGATTCAGTTACTGACTTGAAATTAGAAAGGCTGTATCTCCTGACAAAAAAAGATTTGTACAATATAGGAAGATGTTTTAACATCTATATATATAAAACGCGTAGGTATGCGGCACAAAAATCGACAATATTTCTACACTCCTAATGTCAACGGCTGCAACTACCAGATGTAAATATCAGCGGCCAACCACATGTGTGTAGTGGCTCAACGATAGCACGTAATTTGGTACAATTCTTGTATTTTACTCGTGAAAAATTTTAATTTATTTTTTGTTCCACAGTGTTTCAAAATGTATGCAAGAGGACAAACTTTTGACAAAATATGTTTAGACCTATGAAATCCTGTGTTTCGTCATGGACAGTTGTATGTAGGTTTATCTACAGTCCGTTCTTTTGATTCTGTTACTAGAGATTCAGTTACTGACTTGAAATTAGAAAGGCTGTATCTCCTGACAAAAAAAGATTTGTACAATATAGAAAGGTGTTTTAACATCTATATATATAAAAACGCGTAGGTATGCGGCACAAAAAGCGACAATATATCTACACTCCTAATGGCAACGGCTGCAACTACCAGATGTAAATATCAGCGGCCAACCACATGTGTGTAGTGGCTTAACGATAGCACGTAATTTGGTATAATTCTTGTATTTTACTCGTCAAAAATTTTAATTTATTTTTTTGTTCCACAGTGTTTCAAAATGTATGCAAGAGGACAAACTTTTGACAAAATATGTTTAGACCTATGAAATCCAGTGTTTCGTCATGGACAGTTGTATGTAGGTTTATCTACAGTCCGTTCTTTTGATTCTGTTACTAGTTCTTTTGATTCTGTTACTAGAGATTCAGTTAATGACTTGAAATTAGAAAGGCTGTATCTCCTCACAAAAAAAGATGTGTACAATATAGGAAGATGTTTTAACATCTATATATATAAAACGCGTAGGTATGCTGCACAAAAATCGACAATATTTCTACACTCCTAATGGCAACGGCTGCAACTACCAGATGTAAATATCAGCGGCCAACCACATGTGTGTAGTGGCTCAACGATAGCACGTAATTTGGTACAATTCTTGTATTTTACTCGTGAAAAATTTTAATTTATTTTTTGTTCCACAGTGTTTCAAAATGTATGCAAGAGGACAAACTTTTGACAAAATATGTTTAGACCTATGAAATCCAGTGTTTCGTCATGGACAGTTGTATGTAGGTTTATCTACAGTCCGTTCTTTTGATTCTGTTACTTTAGTATCTCCTATTTCTGAGATACTCAACTGTGTATATCAAGAAGTTTGAGGAATACCGTAGTAAAATATTAATAAATGCATTATAATATCTTAATAGTAAGTAAGAGTTAATTTTCTACAATAAATTTTTATTTGATATTATTAAGTGTAGATATCTGAATTGTGAACAATAGCACATACAGAGAGTGATTTAAATCACACTATATTTTAGTACTTGCTGACATTTTACTCCTTTTTAAGTGAATATCTTATTTGGCGTAATGATATAGTGTTAATGGCTTAATTTTTAAAAATATTACATACAGAGAGGAATGTAATTTTTAAAATCATAGGTGTTGGGTTTCTCTGTCTTATCTATATCTCTGTTCTGAAGTAATGGAAATTCACAATTTTTTAATCACTGTGTTTCAGAATCAGCCTTATAGAGAATTTTGCAATGATTATAAATTTTTTGTCTGAGATCGCACTTGATGTTTTTTTCAGTTGAATTATTTTGCAAAAGAAAATATAAAACTAAAAGCGACCATGCTGGTCGCGCAGCGGCTAGTAGGGGAAAATTCAGCTAAGCATAAAGTTGATGGCAAAATGTCGATGCATGGGTGAATGAAATTACATTAAGCATGGGTGAATTTCAGCCATATAAACTCAAGAATTTGTGATACTGGTTGCAAAAATCCAGTTACATACATTTTGTATTGGCAGTATGACACCGAGGCACTCATATAAAAACTTCCTTCGGCCTATAAAAGCTGGAGATCTAGGTTTTTGTTACACAAGGAAGAAGAAATTTTATCCGAAATATGTTTTATTTTATACAAGAAAGCAATCTCTTAAACGTATCATCTAAGAAGTACGTGTCTCACTTTCTACTAGAAAGTGTTCTCCTGCGGACAACCGCTTTCCAAAAAGGTAGAAAGGAAAATATCATCGTCCGATTGGCGGGCAACTTCTTCGTAAAACTTAATACGAAGATTAGATTGGAGAACAAATGCAGGGATCATAGACAAATGCCAGCTGACGATTGAATTTCGGATAGAAAAGGAATGCCCACGACTGAAGGAAAAATTTTAAAAATGTGAAAAGTTAATACAAAGATTCGATCGAAAATCAAATGCGACATAAATCACATAATTGTCCAAGAGAAGAAAAAAAAAGAATATTTGCTGTTAATATTTTTAAACAAGCTCTATTTACAGCAATATGACCTAAAGAGTTACTCTAGTGAGAAACGTAATATTTTTAATGCAGTAACATGCAGTTACACACGGAAAAAATCAGATCCAAACATTCTCACTCTATATGATCTCACAGGCTTCAGTTAAAGAAATGTGAATATAATATTGGTTCAAACGAAAAATTATTTGCTGATGTTTGGTTCACTGCAAAATTCTGCAGCTATCCAGGGGCACGAACGGGGACGGATCAGCATCACCCCCATAAAAATATAACCCTTCAATCCAAAAATACGTGCACATTCATCCATAGGGATGGAAATCAATAAAATATTTCTTGATAAAGTATAAATGGAAAAATAGAAATTATACGTATGTAAAGAATTTCACTATTAATTACACATAATAGCTTAAAACAAACACACACACACACTTTAGACACATCCCAGCTGACTCTATGTAAGAATCTCCTCCATAGTTATCATTGAGCTCAGCAATTCAAATAGGGTGCCTACCTAACACCCACAGTATATGAAAACACAAAATGTTTAATTATTTTGTGGCCTCAATAATGGTAGACTAAATGCTGAGTGAGGAATACATGTGTATAAAGTAGAACGTATTAAAGAAAAAAATTGAAATTAATTACAAAATGAGGCAAGAAAAATAGCTGACCAACACAACGGAATAATTAAACATATCATCTATATATATAAAACAGTTCCGTAACTGACTCATTCATTCACTGACTGACTGACATACAACGCACAGACCAAACCGCTGGAACTAAAGGGCTGAAATTTTGCATGGCGATTCTTCTAATAGTGTAGGGGTGCACTAAGAAAGATTTTTCAAAAATTCTTCTTAGATTTTTTTAAATTAAATTTTTAAGCTGTTTTTTAAACTTTTTTTACGTTTGCATTTAAAATAATACATTGAGGGTTATAAAATTTATATCACGAGAAAGATCATAAAAATTCCTTCAAAATGAAATTTTTTTCGAATTTTTACCTCCATTTCCTGATTTTTGGTGAATTTTTAAGATTAATTTTAGAATTTAATTATTAAATGCTGATCACGTTATTTCTTTTTCTGGTACTTTCAATAAATTTATCGTCACGTGCGTAACAACTAAATAGACAAAAAAAAATATTTTTTTCTCTTTCTAATGCAGCAGACGATTGGATATTATCCAAAAAAAATGCATATCCCTTTCAATTTTTTTATAAATATATATATATAGATAGATATATATTTTACATCAATTGTATACATTGATCATCGCATTTATTATAAATATATATATTTATTTTTTGGCATAAATTGCATACGTTGACCGTTGTATTTAATTTGAATGTACTCCGTAGCGAAGCGCGGGTTTTCAGCTAGTAAAATATAAAAAAAGAATGTTTGCCGACCAAAACTGACTACATATTGAAATTCCGTACATTGTGGAAAGCCCATGGCGTATAGCTTACCCAATAGATGAAGTTTTAATAGTGTATACATTTTCCTAAATATAACGCAAGAACAAGATAACAGAATAATGAGGGATATAAAAGTAGAAATATTATTAACGCTAAACAGCCTGCTATAAATATTGGACAAATGCAAGCATATTTACAGGTACAGTGTAAATATGCTTGCATTTGTGCAAGCATAAAGTTAATAAAAGCAAGTTTACAGTTAATAAAATCATGTTTAGAGTTAATAAAATCTGCGATGTTAAATAAATGCATACTTCAATGTACAATCTAAAAAGGGTTAAAAATTAATAAAAAAATACATGTTATCAAGATACAATAAACATAATTACCGTATCAAGTATGAAATCCTTATTCCTAAACCATAATTTTTCACTGAAATTGAAAATCACAAATCTTCACCAACTCCTACGTGTCGTTTCTCGTCTAAATCCACTTTGCTGTGTAGGGAATCATACCGATTGATACATACATAACAAATTATGACATGGGATAACACGTGCAATGATCCCTCCATGCTTCCCTCTTGAAGTCTTGTGAGTAACTGACTGCCAAGTCACCAGTGCACCATGTGACCACGTGATGAACGGACAGCTTATAATAATGCCTGCACTCAAACCGGTTTCCTAAAGATTAGGGACAGGGTGTTCCAAAAGGGGCTGTTCCTTCTGTTTTGTTTTCATGCCCTTTCACCCGCGTTCATGCTGTTTTGAATCCCTGTGAACGAAACTCCCTCCCATATTTACTGAAAACTTAAAAAATTTAAAAAGCAAGCAAATAATATTTTTGAAAATTAAATAACATATTCTTTATTACTTACTTGCCATAAAAACTGTCTTTCATTTTATTCAATTGTTTTAAAACGTTTCTATAAATCATGTCTTTCATCTCATTTGTTAATTTGGTATTCCATTTGTGTTTATATGTATCATAATTTCTATAATTTTGTCGTAAAATTAAGCAAACCGTTTCTCAAATTAAGTAATGGAAAGGTATTAAAAATTGTGCTGACTCCAGCTGTTATGCTAATGGTCTATTCGTTAGAGTTGGATTTGTCAACCTCATAATAAAATGAAGAATAAGAAGTTACTTAATGAAATACAATCACAATTATTTGAGCTTTTAAATGAAAAGTGTAAATTTAAAGTAAATTCCCATCTTAATAACTTTATGAATCTGATAATTATCATTGAAAGTTATATATTCGTTACTCCGAGCAAAATTATTGAAATAGACATGAAATTTTTGAGTGTAGATTGGTTTGGAGCGCTACGGTCATCTTTTGCTACACGTTGCCTAGTTAGACCGGGACCTACTGCTTAAACACGATTCCGAACGACTACAAACGTCCATGCGAAGAGTGGGATTCCAACCCAGAGATACTGGTATCGAAAGCCAGCACTCTAGCCATTCGGTCATCTTCCGGCGATTATGCGTGTAGAAACTTTCATGTTCTTACTTATTAAAATATGGATGGGCTCGAGGTGGTCTAGCGGTACCGTGGTGCTGAGGGGTAAGAGTACGAACTGGGGTCATCGTGATCACTGGGCCTGCGCGTAGGTTGCCACCGCAAAATATGAGTGGCAACCTACGCGCCACTCATATTTCGAGGACATTAACACCGATGTATATCGTACCGGGGCCATCGTGATTCGTGATTCGAACGCTGTTCGCTGTTCGTATGCTTATCTATATATATAAAACGCGTAGGTATGCGGCACAAAAAACGACGATATTTCTACACTCCGAATGACAACGGCTGCAACTGCCAGATGTAAACATTAGCGGCCATCCGCAATTTGCAACCGCATATCAACATGGGTTTACGCGATGAAATCAGGAATACTCGAAAGCGAGTTATACGATGAAGAGAAAATTGAGAAGTCTCAATAAAGAAAGCGAAGAAAAAGTAATTCATTAAGAGAGAGCATAAATACTCGCGAAGTTATTCCTATCTGTCGCCGGCATAGCAGTAATAGTTAATAGCCAGTAATAGTTAATTTTCTACACTTTTTTAAGTACATGATGAATGTTTATGCTTACTCCATTTTATAAGTGAAGAAATTTTCCTAACAATTTATTATTTGATATGATTAAGTGTAGATATCTGAATTGTGAACAATATTACATACAGAGAGTGATGTAATCCACACTATATTTTAGTACTTGTTGAATTTTGACTCCATCTTTTAAGCGAAAAAAAATTTTCCCCGACAATTTCTCATTTGATGTAATGATAAAGCGTAGATATCTCAATTTTAGAAAATAGTACATAGAGAGAGGGGTGTCATTTTTAAAATCATTGGTGCTGGTTTTCTCAGTCTTATCTTTAACTCTGTTCTAAAGCAATGGAAATTCACACTTTTTTCATAACGATGTTTTAGAAACAGCCTTATAGAGAAAATCCCTTAACAACGTATATTTATGATGAAAGGTAATGGTAACATTCCTTATATATGTTACTTTCAGTTGAGCTCTTTTGCAAAAGAAAATATAAAACTAAAAACGACCATGCTGGTCGCGCAGCGGCTAGTTTATTTAAGATACGTGTGCTGTTAAAACCTATATTTTCCAATATTAACCTCTACCAAAGCAAATCGAGGTAAGAATATTTTTTGTTGTTCAATTTAAATATAAATATTATGCAAGTAATATTCCGTCAAAACTCAGATAAGCCATTCATTATTATTGAAGAGTACTGCTTTGTAAAAAGTGACACTAATGTAATTTTCGTTTCGACATAAGTTTAATTCATAGCTTGCTAATTGTATGTACTGTTGTAATCAATAATCTGTTAGTGCTTACCCATCGCTTACAATATTTTAACTAAGGATATGTTGCTGTTCTATGAAAGTCGCTTATAAGCCTGAAATTTTTAAAAGTAATTTAAAATATCACTAAACTGCCTTCAGTAGCATGTTTTATTTTATTTCTTTCAGAATCATACTTTATCAGATGTAATTTTAACGTTTAAATATTTTCACAATATTAATTATAGCAAATAATTTTTTTATTTTAAGTTTCTAATATAGTCTCTTGTTAAATCATGTTTCATGAAATTTTTATGTATAAATTTATATGAATATCAATAGCTAAAATTTATAATTTTGATGCCGAGGTAGTGCTGTGTACCTGGTTGTACATCTAATTATAAGACACGGACAACGTACACTCCTGCATTTTTATTCCCTAAAAGTGAAGAAAGCCGTAAGAAATGGATAGCAGCTATAAACAGGAAAGACTTTTTTCCTGGACCATCTGCAGTTGTTTGTGTTTTACACTTTGAAGAACGATTTCTTATCAAAGATGATAAGATTCAACAAAAGGATGATTCATTTTTAACTGTGCCCAGAAAAAAGTTCATGCTGACACAAGATGCATACCCTTCTATATTTCCTAATCAGCCATTTTATTTATCAAAGACACTTGGTGAACGAAGCGCTTGGAAGTCTCCATCCAAGCGTAGAGAAGCTTTGCTAAA
The DNA here is from genome assembly GCA_907164885.2 of Dolomedes plantarius. Lineage (NCBI taxonomy): Eukaryota > Metazoa > Arthropoda > Arachnida > Araneae > Dolomedidae > Dolomedes > Dolomedes plantarius. Next base: position 18,086,918 of record OU015503.1, on the reverse strand, counting down.
AAGGGATGAAGAAAATTTCCAAAACTGGTATGAAGCAGATATAATAAAAACATTTGAGGATGTAAAATTTATTGTACCAACGAAGCTGTCAGATCCTTACAAGTATTAAATAACAGATAACTCATGTATATTTACAAAATGGAATATTTTGAGTGTCCTGAAGTAACTGTAAGTTTGGAAATTTTAGAAGATTTAACTGTAAAATTGGATTTTAAAAAACATCTTGATTATAAAAGTGTTATTGGCTTTATTCTTGGAAACGAACAAAAGTTAGACAGATGGACAAAATTCGACACTGTGCTTAGTTTTTTAAATACTTTCATATTATAAGAAATGACTCAGAGTCAGAAAGTCAACAGTATATTGTTGCTTTTAAATGAAATTATTGACAATGAAGAAATTGAACCTGTAAAGATAAAGTTTATAAAATAGCAGCTCTCTTTAACAAATTCAAAACAACACAGATATAGCTCTGAAATGATTCTATGGGCTACTCATTTATATTTTAGCTATCCTGCTGCTTATATGATGATAAGAAAAAGTGGAATCATGACATTGCCTCATCAATCTTACATAAGGAATCTAACATCAGTTTTAAATTTCAGTGGTGAAAGGGATTTTGTAAATAACCACTGTAAGTATTTAAAACTAAAAGCCAGTTCCCTCAAAACACATGAGAAATTTGTCAATCTTCTTTTAGATGAAATCTATACTAATCCTTTAGTAGATTATAAAGGAGGAATTGTTGTAGGGCTGGCTGACAATTCTAATGAATCTCTTGCATCTAGTACTGTACAGGCATTTTTAATTTCCTCTCCTTTTTTCAAAAAATAAAGATGTTGTAGCATTAATTCCAGAAAAAAAACTGACAAGTGATCAGTTACATAAATATACTATTAGAGTAATGGATCTGTTGTATAGTTATGGTTGCACTGTACTCTCTTTGATTTCAGACAATAATAGAATTAATCGTAACATGTTCACTACCATGCTTAATGGTAATTTAGTAACATCTATACAAAGCCCAATGCTAGCAAAAAAAAATTTTTTCTTGTTTGATACACCACATCTAATTAAGTGTGTTCGTAATAACTGGTTGAATCAGAGTTTAACAAATCAAATATTTTTTTACCCAGATCCTACTGACATGCTCAAAACTAATATTGCCAGCCTTCTACATCTCAAGCAAAAATATGATTCTGAGAAACACCTCACAATCAAAAGTGCACCCAAGTTAACAAGGAAAGTTCTGTTCCCTTCTTCAATGGAGAGACAAAATGTAAATTATGCTTTGAGCCTGTTTCATGACACAAGTTCATGACTCTTTTGAACAGAACAGCTCTAAATTTGGTTCCGATTTTATAAAAACTAAAGTATTTTTACAGCATGTACAAAGGTGGTTGAAAATTGTTAATTGCAAGCATCCCTACAAAGGGAGAGAAACAAGAGATCCATACCGTGATCCTATTGCTAGCATCAATCATGAAAACATCCACTTTCTAGAGAAATTTTATGAATGGATCAGTAAGTGGTAGGAACTTGCAGATTTATCTGCATTTGAAAAATCTAAATGATTGGTTCATGAAAAGGGTGGTATGCATTCAAAAGAAACAGAATTTGCCCTGAGATATACTTAAAAGGCTTTGATAGATATTTCTCAATATGTACTGCAGAATCTTTAGTTTAAATATGGTCTTCTAGAGAAATTCCAAACTGACAGTTCAGAGGCATGCTTTGGCCAGTACTGCCAATTATTATGGTCTGCCAGCAAATGAAGTGGGGAACTTATTGGCAGAAAATTTGGCTATTTGCAAATTATGCAAGTTTCCAGTATAGTCCAAAGGAGGTAGCACAACCAACTTAATGTCACACATAAAAAGTTGCCATGCCCCAGAATTTGTTAATTTCAATAAAGCAAAATCCATGCGTTCAGTAGCAACTGCAATAAACGTTGATGATAATATACAGGATACCAATCCAACTTCAGCTGCTGGGCTCAGTGAAATACCTGCTCCGAAAAAGCAGAAGACTGTTAGATTTTCAACCCTTATCATCAACATCTGAAAAAGTCTGTACTGCTGCAGTAACAAAATTCATTGCAGTGACATTTTATGCAATGCAACCATTCAATACTGTTGAATGCCAACCAGGGCCGCCCAGAGACTTTAAGGGGCCTGGGGCAAACTTCTGTTGGGGGCCCCAAGACTATTTTTCAGAAGACTATTTTGTAGTAAGAGAAATCTGATTAATCGAATAATTTTATTTATTTTTTTGGTGGGGGCCCTTTTTTTCAGGAGATTATTTTGAATTTTGAAGTACGGTACAGGTTTCAGAATTTTCTTTCGGAGGAAATCAAATAAATAAATTTTTATAAATTTTTTGGGGCCCCTCAAACAGTTGGGGGCCTGGGGCAAAGTGCCCCATTTGCCCCCCCCCCCTCTGGGTGGCCCTGATGCCAACCATTTGTTGAAATGGTTAAAACTCTAAATACTCGATACACTTTACCTGGTTGAAAGTATTTTTCAAAAACTTTGATCCCAAAACTGTTTAATGAAACAAAGCAAAAAAAAAAAGAGTGACATATGTTTAGCAAGAGACAATAATGTTTCTATTACAACAGATTGCTGGACATCAGCTGACTCTAAACCTTTTATTACTAATACAGCACATTATATTAATGATAATTGGGAACTTAAATCCCCATGTTTATGTTGTGTTCATTTTAACGACGATCATACAGCAGAAAATATAATTGAAATTCTGCAAGAAAAGCTCTCCGAGTGGAAACACAATATAAATCAGATGTGCCCCTGCACAACAGACAATGGTGCAAATATTTTAAAAGCTATTTCCTTATCTGTTGTGCAGCATGTGCCATGCTATGGCCACACAATAAATATTGGCATAAACAAAACACTAAAAATCCAAATATTAAGTAAAGCTGTGGCAAAGCTAAAGAAATTGCAAAACCCGTTTGCCCATAGTTGGAAAATGTCTAGGGATCTTTCACAAGCCCAAGAACTTATGCAGATGAAAACTTTGTGTTGAATAAACTCCAACCTCCTGGCCTCCTCGCCGGTAGAGGGTGCTGTGTCAAATCTGTTTGTTACTCTTTTTAATGTGTAGTTAGAAATCGAAAGCTTGAACCACCACTATTGCTTGTCAGGTTGTAAGATACCTACTCATGTTATGTCCGCTTGGGTTGAAAGATACCCCACCTGGATTATATTTTGATGTGGCACCTGCATATTAAAGCTAAAAGACAAATTAGTGTTTAACGACTGATCATCTTCGCGACATCACGGCATTCGAATCCCCCTCACTTCCTCATCTTTTTTAACTTTGAGACTCCCAAGTGCATGTCCTACACGGTGGGGGAGCACACTAAAATTATGCAAAAGATTTTTAGACAACCAGCTTCCAATCAGAAAAGTTTTATTTGACTATCCATGAAAAAAATTTCTAATGCTTGAGCAAAATGAAGTTTCTGCATTAGCAGATTTTGTAGAGTCTACAGCCTTAATGGAAGAAATAACGAAGCATTTATCTGGAGAGAAATATACCATAGCGACATCTCTGGTACCTTTACTTCAAAAAATCAAAAAACGTATGCAACCTAAGGACACAGACAGAAGACTAGTGAAAGAAATGAAAAGTGAAATTCTGTCTGCTTTGGATAAATATTACTTTGAATGCAGTGAATTGATGGAGTTGTTAAACCTTACAACTGCCTGCGATCCAAGGTTTTGTTTAAATTATGCCGGCAATAAAGAAGAGGTGAAAACAGTTTTAATTCAACACATGCTAGATGTTTATGAACATAGTGCAAATGAAAGTATTTCAGACAACTCTGAGAACAAAAATCCTAAAAAATGTGTTTTAGAAAAGCTTTTAGAAAGTGACAGTGACGACGATAAAGATCAGGAAAGTATAGATGACATCCCACTCCCAGCCAGAAAAGTCGTAATTGAATTAAAAAATTACTTATCTATGTCTAAATATATTCTTCTAGGGAAATTCCAAACTGACAGTTTAGAAGCATGCTTTGGCCAGTACTGTCAAATGAGTGACGGTAATTATAATATTTCATTCAGGCAAATTGTTGAATCTGACAAAAAATTGAAAGTTTTAAGCTTAATAAAATTGCATTCCACATATGCAGGAGAATTTTCTTTAAAATACCTTGATTGTTCAGAAATGGGTAAAGAAACTATACCACCCAAAAAATATGAAGAGTTTAATGGTGTAATTAAGCTTTCAGACTCAGTAAATGTTACCAATTCAACAAAATCTGTTCTAATATTTATTGCAGGTTATGTGGCATTTAAAGTAAAAAATAAAATAGACTGCAAAGAATGCAAATCTTTGCTATTTAGTAATGAAATACCTGAGTGCGAGTTTGAAACAGAAGAAGAATAAAAATATATGTTACTGATTGATCGGGGAGGCCTTAAATGGCCAAAAACAATTTACTCTGAATGGTGTGTTGACTGCTTTTACAGTACAGTGGTACCTCGACTTACGAGTTTTTCGAGATACGAGAATTTTGTTGGCAGAATTTTTGCTTCGAGTTACGAGCTGAGCTATAATTCGGGTTACGAGCAAGCTTCAGATACCCCATCACTAGTTTGCGCAGCGAACGCCATGTTACGTGCTCATCAAATGAGAACCCGAGAAGCATATAATATTTACAACCTTTATGTACAGTTATTATACAATTGTATAATATTATTCTAAGACCACTGTCCAGTCTTAAACCGAGAGATTAACTTTCAACAATTATCACCCGGGCAGCTTGCTCTGCCCACACTTGAGTCGCCATCCGAAACCGAACAGCGTCCAACCTCTCTCACGAAGAAATAGCTTCAATTCCCTCCCCCATACTCGAACCCCCATGGGGTTTAGGGGATGGGATGACCTTGGTTAAAAATCAAAGAATAAGATTTAATTATTCAGTTCAACCTTCCCCGTCCTCTTAAATCAGCATCTTCAAGTCAGATCTGCAAGGTAAATGTTGTACATTACACTTAATATCTGCAAGATAAATGTTGTACATTACACTTAACAATACAAGTTTATTGCAGTACATTCTATTGTATTGCATTTTTATACAATGTTCATCATTTATAAGTACATTTCTCTTATTTAAAAACATGTAACAAAAAATATTGTGGTGTTTTGGGGAGCCAGGAACGAATTAATGGTTTTTCCATTCATTTCAATGGGGAAAATTGATTCGAGATACGAGTATTTCGAGTTACGAGCTCCGTCATGGAACGAATTAAACTCGTAAGTCGAGGCAACACTGTATTCCAAGTCCTGATATAAGAAACTTATGAGTGTATGTTTTTAAAGCAAATTTGTCTGAAAGATATTGTGATGAAACAAACTATGGAAAAAATAATTATCACCAATAGTATTTCTGTTAGTATGTGCACATGCGGGGATTCATCTGATGCATTAATTACAAAGTGTCTTTCAGTCATTACTAATATTTTACTGAAAAAAAAAATGACAACATTCGTTAAGATAAAAGCAATAAAAGAAAATTGTCAACATTAATTGCTCCAGGAGCAAGTAAATAATAAATTTCATTATTTATTTTACTCTTAAAAATTTCTGTCATGTTTTATAGAAGGGTCTAGTTTTTGTCTCATTTGACTGTCCTACATTCAAAGAAAGCACAGAAATATTTTCTTTCCTTTTTGTTGAAGTAGGATATATTAACCCTTTTCAGGTCTATACAAATGATCCAGTTATACTCATGATATTTCAATATTTTTTGTTTTCCTTACATGATTAACTAAATGGAATTCCTGTAAAACTTTTCTATCAGTTGTAAATAAAATGTTTTTATTTAAAATAGTTAATTTAACTTATTTTAGTTGTCAACCAGTAATTTTCATGTTATCAATCTGACTTTACATTACCTAGAATAATTACTAACTCAGACCTGCCAACCTCAGTAAGTAGGGATGTGACATCGATGACAAAACATCGATGTTTTGAAACATCGATATTCAATATTAAAACATCGATGCTAATAAAACATAGCCCCAAAACCATCGATGTTTTTAAACATCGATGTTTTAGAACATCCTTTTTTTAAAACTGGTTTAGTAACCTCTAACATTAATGTTTCTTCGGTTAGTCGTGGTGTGTGTGATTTAATTTTACTCTGTGATTGGGCTGACACAAATGACAAAAACTTGGTTGCTTTTGCCTTGCTGCATTGATGACTCAAAATTCTCGTTGTAAATATCGCCATGTTTTGCCTTCAAATGTCCAGATAAATTCGTGGTATTGCCAGAAGTTTTGAAGGACTTAAGGCAAATATTGCATTTCGCCAATTTGTCAGAGGTTTTCCAAAAATACTATTTCCAAACGGTACTTTTGGGAGGCATCTTACTAATAATATTTAACTTCAACTTATATAAAACCAGAACAAAACAGAAACTTAAATGGCTGTTCTCGTGTATATACTATTTATAAAATAAAACCCCATGGAAGATTCTGGAGTGTCAAGAATATTCCAAACCTCTGATTGGTTCATTGGTTGTTGATTGCCATTTGTCTGTTTGCTAAGGAATTGTTCCCCCTTTTGTATTCGTCCTTTTCAGAACTCAGACTTACATTTACTGAGTATGAAAATTTTGCTACGTAGTAATTTTTTTATTATGGTACTTTTTCATTAAAGAAACATCGAGACAACGTAAAACATCGGCTTCAATAAATCGATGTTTTGAAAACATCGACATAGATGTCGCATCCCTATCAATAAGAGCAAAATCCTGCAATATTCTACCGTGCATAAAATAATCGACATAACACAAAACAGTATAGTAAAAAAATATAATAAAAGAATTATAATGTATACTTAGTTATAGTTTATAGGATCAATTTAATAATATTACATAGTTCAAAATATTTCCTTACTGTTCAGCTCATCTTGAAATTATAATATTAAACAAAAGTTATATATTTGGAATTTGTAATCATACATTTTAATGCACATCATATTTACACTAGCAGGGACCCCAGCATCTATATTTTGAGTATATCTATTTCTTTATAATGTTTGTTTTAATTAATTGCAGAAAATCTTCGAATTTTTGTAGCCTTACTGTAGCTGATTTTGCTCTTTTTAAAAATTCATTGTCAAATTGTTCTTTATAACAGTGTCCTTGTGGGTTCGATTTTCATATTAGCAAATTTTCTAAGGTTTCTCTTGACATAGATGACCTGAAATGAGTAGATATTTTTGTTATGTAGCTAAAACTCCTCTCACACGTCTGCATTACTGTGAGGGATTGTTAAAACCAGCGTTATTTTTTTTTTTACGTTTCGGAATCCGGTAATAATAGTGTCCACTCCGGAAACCCGGGAGATGCATTAAAAATCCGGCATTGCCGGAGTAAATCCGGAAAGTTGGTAGGTCTGTTAACTCAACATTAGGACTGGGCTTTATATCGATGTAACGCAAATATCGATTTAATACTAATATCGACGATGCGATTTAGTACTAATATCGTTTGCGAAATATCGAAATTCCGATGTAATGCACTACATCTATACAACGCCGACATCAGTGACCGCGATGTTCCAAATATCGATTTAGTACTAATATCGACGATGAGATTTATAGCTAACATCGTTTGCAAAATTTCGATGTAACGCACTACATCGATATAGCACCGACATCCACGACCGCTATATTCCAGAATTCCGATGCAAAAACGAAAGATAAATGCAGTTACGGCCCCGCGCCAACATCGATTTAAGAAGTGCATGCACCCAGCTGGCTAAATCGCCACCCCGATTTAAGGAAAACGATCCACGCTCCAGAATTCGATTTAAGCTGCGCATGGGCCTTGCTTGCTAAATCTTGATTCCCCGTCTGGACTCGTTAGAGGAAGGACGTGTGCGAAGCTAGCTCCTGACTTGCCGATAGCGCCTACACACGTGTTTTGCACGTGCTCGCCACTACTGCCTTTCACCACTACTGCGTTTCTTGCTCTACGTAACCCAGTTACGTTTGGTCTTGTTATTCTGTGGGGTTATTTTATAACTTGCACATGGATGACCGGGCCGATGTAGCTGGCCCGTCGAGCAAAAGGCCAGGTGGCGGCTTTTTCCGTACTCCAGAGATCGACTCAGACGACTGCTCGAGTCAGCGCACCATTTCTCCCGATAGAAAGATGGACTTCCTGAAATCGCCGGCAAGCACCTCATCGCGTGCTTCACGCAAAAAAAAAGGAACAACAGGGCACGTGCGGTCAACAAGACAGCACAAATCGAAGATGAACTTTCAACCGTGCCTCTTAAACCAAATGATGACCTCCCTATGTCAGAAGACCCATATTGGTTAGCAATAGCACGTAAAGTGAAACTCGAAAGGAATTTATTCAGCCCAGTCATCGCCAGCGACCCAACGCAAAAATCTAACCCGGATACTCTCGATCGGAAGAACCTCCACTCCCTTGCCACTGCAATGAAGGACACTTTCGAGCGAAATTTTGATGCCTCATGGCCCTACTTCAGCACAGTGAAGAAATTCACCAGACATCTGCCAAAGACTGTGGACAACGCCAAGTCGGAAGATATCGATATGGTGATAGATGCTTTCATTAATTTAAAATCAGTGCTTAATAATAATAGTAGGGATATTAACGAGTTTCTTAAAATTAAGTTATTTTCGCTATATGTTAAAAACTTCATGACCAGTATTAATAATTCCTTAAATCACCTTAACTTAGAATTTATTATTAATGAGGATATTGTAAATGTCACCACTAAAACTAACGTTAAACGTTCGCGAGACGAAGAGAAAACTCCAGTCTCGCGAAATAAAATCGCTGCCACTAGTTCAGACAACACTGACTTAACTGATCAAAATTGTGACGTAATGGAGACGCAGGATTCTGCCGACCCTGTTGTAATTAGTAAAAAGCACCACATTTATTTTGAAGCCGGTAATAGCTACAAAACTATTATCCAGGTCATTAAGACCATGTATCCTGATGCCGAGCCAGTTATGGCGGGCAGTTTAATTCATATCATCTTCCAAGATACTGATAGATATAGGGATGTAGTTAAATATTTAACGGACAACAACATTCCGCTAAGAACGATTGATCCGAGGTCAGAGAGGCCTAGGAAAATCCGAATTAGAGGCCTGCCAGCCAACACAGACCGCAATGATATTCACCAAGCATTGACTAACTTGGGCATAGTTCCTATTAAAATAGCCTTTCTTACTAATAAAAAGACTAACACTACTCTGCCACTTTTTATGGCATCGCTTAAACCCTCTCCTAATAACGATAATCTTAATAAACTAACTCACATTAATTTCCTTAAATTTAAAATCACTAATTTTGTCAATTCAGGTTTTGCTCAATGCTATAACTGTCAGAAGTTTGGCCATTCGAGCACTACCTGCAAATTAACTGCCAAATGCTTACTCTGTAGCGGAGACCATCAGGCCCGCTTATGTCCTATCCGTAATAACCCTTCTAAATTTCTCTGTGCCAACTGTGGGGGAAACCACACAGCTAATTTCACCGGTTGTGAAAGGCCCCCTAAGTACATTGCCAATAAAACTAATCTCAAAACTCTACTATAACTAACTCTCAACCTGCCACTAACTTTATTCCTGCTCCTATTCCTGCCGTTTCGGCGTGGAATAAGAGTAATAACTCTGTTAATCCACGGCTTGCCCAGTGGAAAATGCTTCGTCTAACTCCAAAATTATCGCGAATACCCATATTGATCCCAATCTCAATCAAAATGTTAGGACTGCCCCTAAGAAAAAAATCACTATCGAAAAACCTATTTCGAAACACAGCACTCAGCCTGCTAATAATAATGATAATGTTCCCTGCAGTGAAAATAATAGCGGTCTCTCTGACTTTATCCAGCAGAAATAGTTAAACTGATAAAGGAAGTTACCCAGATTTTTTCAGTAGCGGATTTAATTAATCTCATTAAAAACATTGCCGAAGTACTTCGTGCTCCGGCAGACATGCATCTCAAAATGATAGATATCGTTAAAATTATATGTGAATTTTTCTGTCCCGACTTGGGTTCGAACCCAGGCCAGGATGTTTCTAACTAATCGTTTTATATCCTTTAAAATCGTGTTTTTTTCTGAAATTAAAAGCTACAACCAATCATATTTTAGCATTATTCCGCTTCTTTTAAATTATTTTGATAAAAAAAAAGTGCAATATTTGGAATTTTTAAATCTGCCTGGATGTGTTTGATAATCCGAAATAATCTCTGAAATCATGTTTTTTTAAAGGTTAAAGATACAAACTGTCATGTTGTGTCATTATTTTGTTTCTATTCCAATTATTTCTTTAAAAAATTGCAAAATGCCATTATTAATTTATAATAGTAGTTTTGCTAAATACGAATTATGTATGATATTTATCATTTATTTTAGGAAGTGAAATTACTAAATGTAATATTTTTTATTAGATACTAAACTTTCTGTAAAGATGAAAAAATAAATAAAACTCCTTTTTACATTTTCTAAGCTACAAAAATACCAACGCCTTATGATTTCTGTGTACAAAATAAATCTTAATTTTCATTCTCCAAAGTTAACAGGTATGGATATATTATCATTGAAATTCTAAGACAGATATAAAGTTAATAAAATACATTTTAAAGGATTTATTATGTTATAAAAGTACTTATTAACACAAAATTATACCCCATTTTTTTATATTTCAGCACATCTTTTTCACAATATGCATCCAGTCAGTCGAGGTTTGGAATGCCCTAAATATACTCAGCTGATCCAAAAAAAGACATCTAAGAGCCCAGTGTGAAATTATGGTCTGCCAGCAAATGAAGAGGGGAATTTAGTGGCAGAAAATGTGGCTATTTGCAAATTATGCAAGTTTCCAGTATCGTCTAAAGGAGGCAGCACTACCAACTTAATGTCACACATAAAAAGTTACCATGCCTCAGAATTTGTTAATTTCAATAAAGCAAAATCCATGCGTTCAGTACCAACTGCAATAAACGTTGATGATAATATACAGGATACCAATCCAACTTCAGCTGCTGGGCTCAGTGAAATACTTCCTCCGAAAAAGCATAAGACTTTGTTCGATTTTCAACCCTTATCATCAACATCTGAAAAAGCCTGTACTGCTGCAGTAACAAAATTCATTGCAGTAACATTTTATGCAATGCAACCATTCAATATTGTTGAATGCCAACCAGGGCCGCCCAGACACTTTAAGGGGACTTGGGCAAACTTCTGTTGGGGGCCCCAAGACTATTTTGTAGTAAGAGAAATCTGATTAATCGAATAATTTTATTTAAATTTTTTGGGGGCCCTTTTTTCAGGAGATTATTTTGAATTTTGAAGCACGGTACAGGTTTCAGAATTTTCTTTCGGAGGAAATCTAATAAATAAATTTTAAAAAAAAATTTTGGGGGGCTCCCTCCGGCAGTAGGGGGCCTGGGGCAATGTGCCCCAGTTGCACCCAGTCTACAATGAGGGTGGTGGTAAGTAATAATAATTTGTAATATATTTTATCAGGCGAGAGCACAGAATAATTAATATATATATAGCTAGGTTTTATTATGTGTTCAAATACATTGCTGGTCACTGTAAATGCAACACCCTGAAGGAAACATGCAAATAACATGAAATTTACAACATGCATTAGCGGAGGTGAGATATGCAAATGATTAGAATTTCAGCGCAGACGCACATCACGCGCGCCTGTGGCGCCACTTCAAAGCGCTATTTAAGACTTGGAGATTTCGACGATTTCAAGTTCGGCAATTGTGTTTTTCTTGTGTTTTTTTCAAAAAAAAAACAATCAATTATGCCTCGTCGAAAACAGCGATCATCTTTTGATCAAGTATCCGAGTTCGACAGAGGAAGGATAGTGGCCTACCGAGATTGTGGATTATCTTTCAGGGAAATCGGTAGTCGTGTTGGACGAAACCAAACAACTGTAATGAGGATATGTGATCGTTGGATGCAGGAGGGTACGACGGACCGGCGTGTTCGATCGCATCCCCCTCAGCGCACCACTTCACCTGATGACAGGCAAATTGTGCGCATGGCAGTGACGGATCGCTCAGTCACATCACGAACCATAGCACAGCACATGCAGTCTGTAACGCATCATCCAGTGTCTGCGCGTACCATTTGACGCCGTTTACAGCAGAGTAGTCTGTCCGCAAGACGTCCATTGCTTTGTCTACCCTTGACGCAGAACCACGGACGTCTCCGCCGCCAATGGTGCGATGACAGAAGGATGTGGACGGCAGAATGGAATGAAATTGTCTTTACTGACGAGTCACGCTTCTGTCTGCAACACCACGATGGTCGCATTCGAGTCTGGAGACACCGTGAAGAGAAGATGCTGAACAGCTGCGTTATGCACCGCCACACTGGTCCTGCACCGGGTATTATGGTATGGGGCGGTATTGGATATCACTCTCGCACACCTCTAGTACGCATTGCCGGTACTTTAAACAGCCAGCGCTACATCTCCGAGGTGTTGGAGCCAGTTGTCCTTCCTTACCTTCAGGGCTTGCCCACAGCCATATTTCAACAGGATAATGCTCGACCACACGTGGCCCGCATTGTCCAACGGTTCTTCGTCAATCGCCAGATTGAATTGCTTCCCTGGCCGCCTCGCTGTTCGGATCTTTCGCCGATAGAAAACATGTGGTCTATGGTTGCTCTACGATTGACCCATATTCCATCCACAGCTGCCACAGCAGATCAACTTTGGCCACGTGTGGAAGCTGCTTGGTCTGCTGTACCCCAAGAACTCATCCAAAGTCTCTTTGAATCAATGCCGAGGAGTGTGGCAGCGGTGATCTCCAACAATGGCTACTGATTTTGGCAGGAACCACACTTCCAAGAAGTCTATAAATTTAATCATTTGATACTTGGTCAACATGTTATCTACAAAATAAATTTTGTTGTGATATCTCTTGTCTTTCTTGGTGTTGCAATTTGGGTGGCCAGCAGTGTACTTTCTTAATGTATGTAGATAATTATTATATTGTTTCTGTGCAAATTGTAACTAACGATAAAATTAATTTTAAATAAGAAGAAGAGAAATTAAATGCTAGTATTATTTATTTAAATTGAGTTTGTTTTTCTAATTATCTCAGACATGTGTCAGAATATGTTTTTTCAATAAATTTACTGGTTTGAAAGTTGAATTTTTTTTAATTCATCCGATCAAATGCTATTTTGTCCTTTTTGGACAATTCCACTTAAACCAAAAAGCCTTTTAAAAGTAATTATTTCCTATCTATATATATAACTTGCTAAGCCGACTTTTTGGGCAGTCCGTGAGAGAAAACTACTGAATCAATTTATTTCATTTTGGCCTTAAACGAAAGACTGTAATCTGTATTTTTGTCCAATTTGGAGTTTGTAGCCGCAATTTCTATCAATTAGCGATAATTCGCAATTCAAAACTGATTTCTGCGCATGCTCAGTGACATGTTTTAATGATAAACACGTTTAATCCGAGGAGTCTCGGATTAAACGATCTTTCTATTTGCCATTTTTACTTTTATGATAATCAGGTTTGTGAAATATAAGATTAAACCTGATGGAAATTGTTTATTTAGCGCTGTGTCGCACTGAATTGATAATACTGAAGACAGATATCGTTAAATTAGGTTATTCACTGTTACTATAAAATTGTTAATGATTGGGGCTTTTATAAGGATTTTTTATGGATATATCTAGCGCAGAAGATTATAAAAATTTCTTTCAGTGGATGGATAATATGTTGGAAGCGTGGAATTAACATGCATAAACCATTTGTTTTCGGACTATTTGTTCAGGGTGCACTATAAAAACAGTAACCGAACTGTTGATTTCGACATTGGAAATATTGTTTGCAATCTGCTGGTTTCAGGAAGTTGTGATGCTGGACATTTCGTTGTGTTACAGCACTCTCCAGTTGCTGTGATACCATCTAGGGCTAAAAATATATGAAGTAAAAACATTAACTGGTCGTAGAGAAATAAAAGCGAAACATGTATGTCGTACAGAATCAACAACTAAACAATATCGAGATAACCGGTTATTTGATGCACATTATAAATGTGCTGTGTATAATTCCAGTTCTCATTTTCCTTCTTATAATATTAGTACCCTCTCTTATACATGTAAACATTTCCATACACTTCATTTTCTGTGTGAAAAAATACATCAGGATATTTTACTCTTTGTTGTTCTGCAAGAAAAATTAGCTTACCTCATTCTGATATCCCTGATGAAATAAAGAGCTTCTACATTAGTAATACTCATAAATACAAAAATTTCAGACAAATATTCGTCAGTATAATAATGCTGTATCATTTGTTTCATTTGGTGCAGATGTCAAAATGCCCCCTGGAAATAGGCAGCATTGTTTTAAAATCCTTGGTATGGGTCATCATAGAAATTCCTCTCTTTATCCTGAAGATTTAAATAATAGTTCTTATGGGCAATTGCATATTTTAAATTTTTTCGTGGCAAATCGTACTAGATTAAAGCATCCTTGTAATAGTAACTTGAGAGAAGATGTTCTTAATATATTGAAGCATCAACTACAGATATGAATACGATCATGCAAGACAATGCAAGAAAAGCTTAATGAAGAAAAACAGTTAGCAATAAAGCAAAATCGACTAGAAATAAATTTAGTGATGCATTTTTTTTTAAATGATCCCCAATCTCACCCACGTTGATATAATGGTCCATCCTATTCTGAAGTTGCTGCAGTGTTTGAATCATGTGATGCCCCCCCCCCTTCTAACAGGCATATATCTGTGTATCCAAAACGAGGAGGTTTAGCAAATTTGATTATGATAGCATGACTTGTGAACCTATGCGATATGTTTTAATATGGCCTAAAGGCGAAACAGGGTGGCACATTTCAATGCCAACTGGAGGTGATCGCAAAACAAAAACAAGGCTCACTGTAACTATGCGAGAATATATATCCTATAGACTTGCAGTTCATGGAAAGCCCCCTTTTGGAGATTTCAGTTCTGTATTAAATTCTGGGCAACTGGCACAGCAATTGTTGATTATTATTGCCGTATTGAAGGCGATAGATTAAAATGTATTCGAAATCAACAAACCAGATTAAGAGTAGACTCTTATGTGGGTCTTGCCGATGCTGTTCGAACTAAAGCTGATAATGAGCAACTAAAAGCTAGAAGAAATGTTATCTTGCCATCATCCTTTAATGGTAGCTCCCGAAATATGATGCAAAATTATTAGGATGCCATGGCAATGTTTCGGAAATTTAGTAAGCCTGATATTTTTATTACTTTTACCTGAAATCCATTGTGACCTGAAATTGTTAATGGTGTTCATTCACATTAAACTGCAAATAATAGCCCAGTGTATTCCATGCTAAAGTTAAAGAACTTATAAGATTAATTACTATAAAACAGGTTTTTTGAGAGGTACAAACATTTATATACATTGTAGAATTCCAAAAAAGAGTCTTGACACATCTTCATTTATTATTAGGCCTAAAAGAGCATTGCAAGCTGCGAGAAATAGAAGTTATATATAATGTGTCTGCAGAAATACGTGACTCTAATGATACTACATTATTTAACTTAGTGAAACCTCATATGGTACATGGACCATGCGGGCAGTTAAATCCACATTCTATTTGTATAGACAAAGGGAAATGTAAAAAGGAATATCCAAAGACATTTGCGCCAGTAACTGAAGAAAATGTGAATTTTTACCCTTTCTATCGGCGAGTAAATAATGGAAGAACTTTTTCTAAACTAATTAATTGGGTCAAAATTGACATTGATAATCGTTTTATAGAGCCATATAATGCTTTTCGCTTAAGATACTTTCAAGCACACATAAATGTTGAAATTTGTGCAAGTATGCATAGTGAAAAATACTTGCATAAGTATGTATACAAATGCCATGATTGTGCAAAGTAACAGCCGAAGTCAATTTTTTACATCATGATGAATTATCAATGTTTTTAAAGCACTAGAAAGGCGGCTGCCATCATTTTGACGATTTCGGACATACTGTTGAGCTCTATGTCTGTATGTAAAAAAATTCCCGTCTTTCTAGTGTTAAATACTGTGTATGTTGGACCAACTGAAGCTGTATACAGAATTTTTGCATATCCTATGCAAGAATAATCACATGGTATTATCAAATTACCCGTGCATTTACCTAATGAACAACACGTTTACTTTAACACAGATAAAGCAACTAATGCATTGTTAAAAGCTAAATTGAGAAATACTGAATTTATTGCATGGTCTAAATTGAATAAGAACCCTACCACTAAAAGTCCATATATATATCCAGAAACTCCAATTCATTATGAATGGGTTAAAAATGTGTATCAGTGGAAAAAGAAAGTAAAATTTGGAAAAATAATTGGTAGATTATTTAATGTTGCCCCATCTGAAACAGAAAGATACCATCTTCAATTATTATTGCTTCATTTTACAGAGGCCACCAGTTTTGTAGATATTAGGACATATAAAAGAATTGTTTATTTCACTTTTAAAGAAGCAGCAATGTAACGTGGTTTACTCGTGGATGATTCAGAATGGATGAATTGTTTGAAGGAAGCTTCCGTTTTCTAAATGCTTTTTCAAATGCGGCAGTTATTTTCTTATATTTGCAAATTTCAACAGCCAAATAATGCATTACACCTATGGAATACTTTCAAGGAATCACTTTCAGAAGATTATCTTTTTTGCTATGACAATAATGTTAGTAATCAGTTAGCTCTCAGAGATATTAACAGTATTTTTCAACAGCATTCAACTTCTGTATCTGCCTTTAAATTACCAATGATTGAAAATTTTCCCATACTTTCAAATAGTCATTCACCTACCAATAATAACCTTCTCCCAGTATTAAAACACCCTAATGAAGAACAAAAAAAAAATTATTATAGATCATATTATATCAGTAGTTGAACAAAATAATACCAAAATGTGTAATGCTTATTTTATTGATGGTCCAGGTGGTACTGGAAAAACATTTGTTTATAAAAACCTTATACATACATGTTCAGAACTGGGTTTTGAAGTAATTGCTGTAGCTTGGACTGGAATTTCTGGTATGTTCCCAATGGTCGTATTGTACACAGTCGTTTTAAATTGCCTCTGAAATTGACTGAAGCCTGTCTATCATACCTAAAATTGAATAGCAAATAGGCAGAGAATATCAAATTTGCTAGACTTATTATTTGGGATGAAGCACCAATGGCTAATAAACATGATTTATGTGCATTAACAGACTTCTAAAGGATAATACGGATACTGACATACCTTTTGGAGGAAAGGTTATTGATCTTGGTGGGGATTGTAGACAAGTTGTACCTGTTGTACCACATGCCTCCAGACAAACAATTATACAGTATTGTATTAAACTGTCACCGCTGGGGTCACTTTTTAAGGTATTTAAACTTTCCATTAATATGCGTTCAAAACAAAAGGAATTAGAATTTGCAGACTTTTTACTTAAAATTAGGAATGGTGAATATCCATCTATAAATGAGGAAGAAAACCAAACAATTGAACTGTCATCTCTTATAATTACTGAAAATAATATTGCTTCAGAAATGTTTGGAAATAAATTTATTTCACCAGATAAAATCATTAACTTTGCAACAGTTGCTATATTAGCACCAAAAAAATGAGCATTGTAATAAAATAAATTCAAAGGTTTTTGACTTAATACTAGGAAACTTACAATCCTATACAAGCGGCAATTATTTAATAACTGACGATGAAAATGAAGTTCTGAAGTATCTCATTGAATTCTTGAACAGTTTAGAATTATGTGGATTACCACTTCACAATTTACAGTTTAAATCTGGATCAATAGTCATACTTCTGCGTAACTTAAATCCTTCTCAGGGATTATTAAATAGAACAAGATTAATTGTTCATCACATGTATGACAATTGCTTGGATATGGAAATTATAACTGGTTAACAATGCTGGTGAGAGTGTTTTACTTCCTCGAATAGATTTAACACCTTCAGACACCAGTTTACCTTTTTCATTTAAGAGGCAGCAATTTCTCATTCGACTTGCCTTTTGTTTAACTATTAATAAAGCCCAAGGTCAAACTTTTGATAAAATTGGTCTCTATCTTCCACAATCAGTATTCAGCCATGGTCAGTTATATGTGGCTATGTTTCGAGCCCGATCATTTCAAAACTTAAAGGTACAAATAGAGCCAAAAGGCAAAATAACATCTAATGTGGTGTTCAAAGAAATACTTTAAGATATAACTTAATAAATTTAATGTAGAGGCCTAAAAGAAAGAAAAGCTCTAAAGCAACTTTGTATTTTAACTTTTGAGTTCTTTTCATCATCAAATAGTGTATTTATTTCTACTTTATGTGTGTGAGGAACTCTTTATTTTCAGTGCCGCCAGATGTCAGCGCTAGCGAACGTCGGCTTATAGATACATGCGCTGGCGTCTGCTCCGCGAACACTGTGCTTAGGCAGATGCGCGCGAAGAAGCGAATGAAAAAGGACTCTGGTCAGAGAGTTCACGCGAGTTCAAAACCGATAGCCAGCCCTTACAGCACGCTGACATCTGTTGGTCAGATTTCGCTCGCGACCCGTGAATGTTAATCGCTCTTAAATTTTTCTTCTCTCTGTAATTATTTAACTACGTAAAAATAAATCGAATTTGTTAAATTTACGAAAACCTTGTGATACGACTCTTGTTGGAGTATTGTGGATTACAATCACCACAAATCGTGATTTCTACAAATAGTGACCGGCTCCTGCAACACGTGTTTCTAACTTCTTGGATACGATAATCCATGTCCATCATCATCCAGCGCATTTTCATCGTGAGTTGCTGTCTTCTTGGTTCATGAAAGACCGAGTTCCTCTCCGCACCAGTTATTTCCTGCATTTTTAATTGTACTGCAATATTTTCACGAAAACCAAAAACGTGATTTTTTTTCCCGTCGAACTTGTGCACATGTTTTTTTTCTCCATCACAATGTTTCACGAATTTCTAATGATCCGTGCTGGTGAGTTATGATTTCTGTTTTACATTTGGATTACCTGAAATAATCAACACGGAAGGTAAGCTCATTTTCTTACCCATTTTTTTCCCATTTCCTTAACGTTCAGAAATTTTGTTGAAAGCATAGGTAAAGAATCCCTCTAACGGCATTTGACTGGGGTTTGCGCAGAATATTTAAAATAATCAGCCCTTCTGGAGTGAAACCTCTTCCTAAAAAAACACAAATTATCTCAGATTTTCCGAAGCCTGATACTATCTCTCAGCTGAGAAGTTTTCTCGCTATGATTAATTTTTACCATCGCTTCCTTCCCAAAGCCGCAGAAACGCAAACTCTTCTCCACGAATTTCTTAAAGATTAAAAAAAAAAAAATGATAATCGTCCCGTCCCGTGGACCGACGAAATCTGTGCTGCCTTTGCCAAATGCAAATCTTCTCTAGTGAATGCTGCAACACTATGTTTCCGTGCCCTAACCAAAAACTCTCTCTAAGGCAGGCCTCACACCGAAAAAGCAAAGGTTTCAGAGTCGCTCGCTGCTACCCCCACAAGCGTCAGCAATACGACACGTAAGATAAATGTCGAAAGTATCCGCACACTGGAGAAATGTACTTTTTGACACACGTATGCGCAGTACAAGGTAAACAAACGCGCTAGCGCAAGCATGATATCGCCATAAACGCCATATTCAATTGTGGAGAACACGATGTCTGGATGTCCTGAGCTCAACGATTCGTCCTCGGACGAAGACTTTGATTTAATACTGATGCATCGTTTGATTAAAAATAAAAAACGAAAAAGACAGCGAATACATTGGGTGCATCCATTAAATTTGCAGCAGCCTTCTCGAGGAACTTTCGCTACAACGAAAGATCTGAAAGACGATCCGTCGAAATTTCAATCCTTCTACCGCATGTTTCCGGATACTTTCAGCAAATTGAAAGAACTAATAGACCATAAGATAAGGAAAAAAGACACAAATTGCAGGCTCTCAGTACCTGTAGAAGAGAGACTATTAATTACTCTTCGGTAAGTCGCATGTTACATTTTCTAATTTGTGGTTTTATTTAGAAATGATTTGTTAATCTTTTTGCAAGATCTGTAATGATTAATTACTTTACATGTATAAATTATGATGATTATTTTCATTTACACACATTAATTATATGCATATAGATGTCAGAAATTTCTACCATAATACTAACTGAAATTCCCTAACTGTACTTATCAGGGTGTATAAAAAAATCATTTTTTTTAATTTAAAAAAATTGAATTTTTTTATTTAAATCAGATTTTTATTATTTTAATCACAATTTTTTAAAAACTTAAATTTTACGTGATGTAATTACATATATCATAGATTTAAAATTATATACTATACTACTGTATAACTAATGCATAAATAGGAAAAAAAATATTTTCAAATTCAAACATTGGTGATCATTGTCAATAAAATAATTTTTTAATAATTTAAAAACAAAAAATAAAACATTCTTATATTGTAGGTTTCTGGCTACAGGTGCTAGCTTTCGAGCCATGTCTTTTGACTTTCTTCGTGGTGAAACGACAATTAAACAAATAGTGTATGACACATGCGATGCATTATGGGAAGAACTGCAAGCAATGTATATGCCATCACCAAGGGAAGAAGACTGGTAATCAATAGCCAAAAGTTACAAAGACTTATGGCAGATGCCTAATTGCATAGGCAGTATTGATGGGAAAAACATCAGAATTTGTCGTCCCAAAAACAGTGGGTCAGCATTCATTAATTACAACAGTCATTTTTCTGTTGTATTGCTTGCTGTAGCGGATGCTGACTCTCTGTTTACAATCATAAGTGTCGGTGATTATGGCAGAAATAGTGATGGTGGGTTTTTACGAAATTCATTATTTGGCCAACTCCTCCAAAGCGGTCAATTAAACATCCCACCTCCTTCTTCATTACCAGGAGAAACATTACCATTCCCCCCCTTATTTTGTGGCTGATGAAGCTTTTCCCCTGCAGGAAAATATTATGAGACCTTATCCTGCTAGAGGACTAAATAATGGTAAAAGAATATTTAATTATCGCCTCTCAAGAGCACGAAAATCTGTTGAGTGTGCCTTCGGGAGGCTTTCTTCAAAATTCAGGGTTTTATACACCAGAATGTGTATAGAACCTGAGAGAGTGCAAACAATTGTACAAGCTGCGTGCATATTGCACAATTTTATTCACAAGAATGAGAAGAGGCAGATGGATAGACATGAAGAAAAAGATTTTGGCTCAAGTTTAAATCCACAAAGTAGAAGAGGGTCCTCAGCAGCGACTTACAGTAGGGATAGACTGATGGCACATTTTCTGAAAGATGAAAATGCTATTGAAGGACAAAATAGGTTTAGTATATACACTGCTGGCCACTATAAATGCAACACCTTGAAGGAAACATGCAAATAACATGAAATTTACAACCTGCATTAGCGGAGGTGAGATATGCAAATGATTAGAATTTCAGCGGAGACGCACATCACGTGCGCCTGTGGCGCCACTTCAAAGCGCTATTTAAGGCTTGGAGATTTCGACCATTTCAAGTTCGGCAATTGTGTTTTTCTTGTGGTTTTTTCAAAAAAACGATCAATTATGCCTCGTCGAAAACAGCGATCATCTTTTGATCAAGTATCCGAGTTCGACAGAGGAAGGATAGTGGCCTACCGAGATTGTGGATTATCTTTCAGGGAAATCGGTAGTCGTGTTGGACGAAACCAAAAAACTGTAATGCGGATATGTGATCGTTGGATGCAGGAGGGTACGACGGACCGGCGTGTTCGATCGCATCCACCTCAGCGCACCACTTCATGTGATGACAGGCAAATTGTGCGCATGGCAGTGACGGATCGCTCAGTCACATCACGAACCATAGCACAGCACATGCAGTCTGTAACGCATCATCCAGTGTCTGCGCGTACCATTCGACGCCGTTTACAGCAGAGTGGTCTGTCCGCAAGACGTCCATTGCTTTGTCTACCCTTGACGCAGAACCACAGACGTCTCCGCCGCCAATGGTGCGATGACAGAAGGATGTGGACGGCAGAATGGAATGAAATTGTCTTTACTGACGAGTCACGCTTCTGTCTGCAACACCACGATGGTCGCATTCGAGTCTGGAGACACCGTGAAGAGAGGATGCTGAACAGCTGCATTATGTACCGCCACACTGGTCCTGCACCGGGTATTATGGTATGGGGCGGTATTGGATATCACTCTCGCACACCTCTAGTACGCATTGCCGGTACTTTAAACAGCCAGCGCTACATCTCCGAGGTGTTGGAGCCAGTTGTCCTTCCTTACCTTCAGGGCTTGCCCACAGCCATATTTCAACTGGATAATGCGCGACCACACGTGGCACGCATTGTCCAACGGTTCTTCGGCAATCGCCAGATTGAATTGCTTAACTGGCCGCCTCGCTCTCCGGATCTGTCGCTGATAGAAAACATGTGGTCCATGGTTGCTCTACGATTGACCCAGATTCCATCCCCAGCTGCCACAGCAGATCAACTTTGGCAACGTGTGGAAGCTGCTTGGTCTGCTGTACCCCAAGAACTCATCCAAAGTCTCTTTGAATCAATGCCGAGGCATGTGGCAGCGGTGATCTCCAACAATGGCGGCTACTCTGGCTACTGATTTTGGCAGGAACCACACTTCACAGAAGTCTATAAATTTAATCATTTGATACTTGGTCAACATGTTATTTACAAAATAAATTTTGTTGTGATATCTCTTGTCTTTCTTGGTGTTGCAATTTGGGTGGCCAGCAGTGTAGATAAACCCAATAGTTTTTTGTATGACATGTATAAATAAATGCAATGGTTGTTTTATGTATAAATAAATGCAATTTTTTTATGCATGAGTTAAAACACTTTATGTACCACATTATCTTTAAATTTTATTTGTTCTTTTTTAGTATTAAGCTATGCTGCAATTGCACAATCTTGTATTGTACTGTTTTGTATTGTATGTATGTTTTGTTGTTGTATGTTTTGTATTGCTGTAGTTTACTGTTTTGTATTGCGCAATCTTTTATTGTATTGTAATGCGCGATACATAATCCATTATAAAATAAATTTAAGAAAACATATCCCTATTGGGGAATCCTCGCCTTGCAAAAGGAGGATAAGGCGCCATTGCTGTACGTCTAACGTGGTGAGGAAATCAGCAACTTATTATTTTAAAACCTCTTTTCTAAGTATTCTAGGTATTTTTTCTACCGTGATGAACTTCAAGCAATCGTATGATGACAGATTGTATTAAGAATTATATTAATGTAACTTTCAAGGGAAGAGACATGGCTTAATAAATGGAGCGGCATAACGCAACCCAATTAATTGTATTTATGTTTTTGTTTTATTTAAATCACTGGTTATATATCCACTAAATCCGATTTATCATCTAGTGAATTAATAAATGAAAACTCACATAAATTTTTATTTATGTTAATTTAATACTAACAAATGTAAAAAATTCAGATATCTACACTTAGATATATGAAATAACAAATTGTTGGAAAAATGTCTTATAAAATGGAGTAAAAATTCAGTAAGTATGTATAAGTACATGCTCAAAGTACTAGCCGCCCTCAACCGCTATCATTTTTCTCTCGAAAACTTTCCCCTTCTGAACAGAAGTATAGTACATACGACAGAGATCTTCTCGCCATATACTCAGCTATAAAATATTTTAGAGATGATCTCGAACGCTCATCCTTCTCAATTTTTACAGGTCATCGGCCTCTTACCTACGCTTTCACCAAAAATTCAATTTCCGATTCCCCCAGATATTTAAGTCAAAAGAATTTTATAGCTCAGTTTAGCACGGACATTAGGCATATTCCTGGTCATGACAATGTGGTGGCTGATGCTTTGTCACGCATCGAAACAATCGATAACACACCAATTGATTTTGCTAAGCTCGCTGCAGGTCAAACAGACGATAATGAGTTACAACATCTGTTGAAAGACTTTAATTGCTCACTACTACGTCCATTAAAGTTTGGCTCAGAACTGTCTATAATTTGTGACACGAGCAACAATAACATCAGACCCTATGTACCTGCCGTCCTGCGTACGAAAATATTTTGTTCTTTGCACAATCTGTCGCATCCAGGAATTCGTGCAACTAAGAAACTCGTCATGGAGCGATATATCTGGCCGGCAATTTCCAAACATGTTGACGAGTGGACCCGTTCCTGTATTGACTGCCAACGATCAAAAGTCTCGAGGCACAACCATTGTCCCATCCAAGCATTCATGATTCCGAATCAGAGGTTCGATCATGTGCATGTGGATTTGATTGGCCCCTTGCTGCCTTCGGATGGTTTTTTGCTAAATGTTGACGTGCGTCTATAGATTCACCAGATGGCCTGAAGCTATCCCTATTGGTGACGTAACAGCGGAGACCGTCAGAACTGGTCTATGGCTCTACTCTAAGTCTACCAGGTGAACTTAACTCTCCATCAGCAGCTCCAGTGGAGGGACCTGCCATTTTTCTGCAACGTTTGCGAGGGATAATGCAAGCATTGGCTCCTACACAAGCGTCTGCACACAATAAAAGCAAAATTTTCAAGAATCCTGCACTTGAGACCTGCTCTCATGCTTTCATCCGACGCGATGGAGTGAAGAAGTCTCTCCAACCCCCTTATTGTGGACCATATAAAATCGTTGCATGAACTCAAACGCATTGCTCGTCAAAGTTTCACAATCTGTCATCAGCCTCGACCGTTTGAAACCGGCATTTTTCAAGGCAGATGCCAGCAACGATATCGTGTCTCCTCAAGGTTTCTCCAAACATGACGATTTGCCTGCCCCTGATGCAATACCTCCAGCCGCCTCTAGGGACCAGCAAGATCTTCAGAGTGTACCAACTACTGTTACACGCTCTGGGCGGCATGTCCGCTTTTGCCCACGGTACCTTTAACTCCTCGTACCTTCGGCACTTGGAGGGGGGGGGGTACTGTGGGGAACTCTTTATTTTCAGTGCCGCCAGATGTCAGCGCTAGCGAACGTCGGCTTATAGATACATGCGCTGGCGTCTGCTCCGCGAACACTGCGCATAGGCAGATGCGCGCGAAGAAGCGAATGAAAAGGGACTCTGGTCATAGAGTTCTGGTCGCTAGTTCTAAAGCGATAGCCAGCCCTTTCAGCACGCTCGGAGTCTGGACACCGAGGTGTACAGACGCGCGATATGGAAGCTGCACCCTAGGTTCTGCCGGCAATCCTTTTTTAATTGTTTAAAAATAAATAAATAAAATCTTAACAAATCAATACGTAGACTTTGTCTACGGCAAAAAACATTTTAAAAATTTTTAAAAAATTGATACTTGGGTAGTGGAAACATTACTCAAGGTAAAAAATATTTTTCTATACTAACACCTTTTTTGCTTTTATTTTTAACTTTATTTTTTTCCTATCCTTAAACTTTCTCTGGTCGCAGAAATTCGAAGATTTTACCACTTCACATTATACTCTATTTTTTATACTAACAACTCCACAGTCAAATTTAATTTTGGCAAGCTCCTGTGAAAACCAAAGATATTTTTTAAAAGTAGAGGGAACAAGTTCCCAGGAACTTCTACACAGACTGTTGCTGTTGCACTGTTTCTGTTGCTGCTGTTGTTACAGCACGCTGACACCTGTTGGTCAGATTTCGCTCGCGACACGTGAATGTTAATCGCTCTTAAATATTTCTTCTCTCTGTAATTATTCAATTTCGTAAAAATAAATCGAATTTGTTAAATTTACGAAAACCTTCTGATATGACTCTTGTTGGAGTATTGTGGATTACAATTACCACAAATCGTGATTTCTACATGTGCATTTATGTCAAATTTTCATTTTTTTTTCCTGCATGGCATGTTTCTATAAAGTCGAATTTTTTAGATTTTACATCTTTGATATTAGCATTGCATATTTGTATGGTGTGTGTTAAAATATATGCAAATTCCAATATTTAAATGTTCCAATATGTATAACTTAACTGTTTTCATTATAATTGTATTAAGCTTGTAGAGTGACAATCTTCTTTATAACAGAACTTATGTAGTAAGATTTGGCAACAAGTTGTCATTATTATTGTCTCGCTCGCTTCTCTAGCGTGTGTAATCCGATTGCCATGTTGGTGTGATTTTTGCTATGTGTAAATACATTATTTAATCTGGAACGTAGTTTGGTTATTTCATCATGTTTAATTACTATTTAATAACACGTTATCAGCATGAAGCTCTATCCGGAATGCCAATTACGATCCAGAATCGAAGATAATTTCGAAGTCATAGCACGCAGCAGAAGCCGAATTTAAGCCTAACCACGTTGAAAGCCGAAGTGAGTAATTTCCTTAACTCTTGACGAAGATAACTTACAAGTGGATTTTATTCAAACTTTAACGTGTGAAGAAAAATAAAATGGCCTCAGAAGAATACAAAATGCCTAAATTAAATGGCGATAATTATCACACGTGGTGTATTCGTTCCCGAGCCATCTTAGTGCAGAAGCGATGCTGGGAAGCCGTAGAACCAGGATATGGAAATGCTATGAGTGAAGCAGAAAGGAAGAAAAATGACGAAGCCCTTTCTCTCTTACTCCTTATCGTTGAATACACCTTCTTGGATGACATTGGAGATTGTGTTAGAGCCAGAGACGCCTGGAACTCTCTTAAAGAAATGCATACCAAGTTCGGTTTACTGCACGTGCTGCAACTCATGAGAGAATTCTTCAATACTGTGATGAACCCCAATGAATCTGTACAATCCTACCTAGCTAGATTAATGGGCTTACACAGGAAGCTATCCAATGGAGGTTATGCATTCACAGACAGAGGGGTTGCTTTAGTGATGCTATTAGGGCTACCCAAGGCCTATGAATCGCTGATTCTAAATTTCGAAAAAGACGAAGCAAACCTGACAACCACACTCGTGAAGTCCAGACTGCTAGTGGAAGAAAAAAGGGTAGCAAGGAATGAGAGCTTACCCAAAGAGTGCCATGAAGAACAAGCCCTCCATACAAGAAGTTTGAGCTCAAACCAGAAAAGACCTGCAGCAGGAAAGCCCATTAAGAAATACATGCCAAAAAAATATAATGGAGAAGCAGAAATAAACATAAAAAAAGTACAAAATGCTTTTGTTGTGGCAAATGGGGGCACATCTCGAGAAATTGTGAAGAAGCCAAACAACAGAATCAAAGCAGTGTCAAAACAGCAGTTGATCTTGAGACAAGCATCGCACTGCTAGCAGATGAAGACGAATCAAGGAAAAGAAACCTCTGGATTCTAGACAGCGGAGCCACTGAGCATATGACGTCTGACCGAAGAAATTTTTCATACCTTAGACAATATGCATCTGAAGTTGAAGTTGCAAACTCAGAAAGAATAAATGTCAGTGGAATAGGTAATATATCATTCCATATATATGAAGAAAATGAAGTAAGAAACATAACCATTCAAAATGTTCTATATGTCCCAAAAACTGGGAGGAAACCTATTATCAAATGGAAGAATCGAAGAGAAAGGCTTGAAGGTAGAATTTGTAGACGGTAAAGCCAAGGTGATAGACAACCATGGGAAGACACTCCTGTCAGTTAAGAAAAAGGGAAGACTATTGAAGAACAGACAGAAACTGCTTGTGTGACGAGAACTGAAAGTATTGAACTGATGCACCGCAGACTTGGTCACCCACATTACAATACAATTAAAACTGTAAACTCCATTAACGAAGACAAAGAATCGCTAGTGTTAGCAAATGCACCATGTTCCATCTGCATCCAGGGAAAAATGAAACGGAAAAAATTTCCAAAGTCTGCCAACACACGAGCTAAGGATCCCCTTGAAATAATACATCTGATGTTGTTGGTAAAATTTCCCCCTCATCCTTTGGAGGATCAAGCTATTTTGTTACATTTACTGATGATTTCTCGAACTTTACTACCTTGAACACAATGAAGGCTAAAAGTGAAGTGTTGGAAAAATTTGATGAGTACCGCCGCATGGTTGAAACTCTTCACAACAAGAAGATAAAAATCCTAAGAAGTGACAATGGCAGAGAATACAGAAGTGAAAAATTTGACAAGTATCTTACTGAGCATGGAATTCACAGGCAGCTTAGTGTACCTGAAACATCACAACAAAATGGCAAATCAGAGAGGATGAACCAAACATTGATAAACACAACAAGATGCCTTCTCATTGAATCAGGAGCAGACCACAGATTTTGGGCCGAAGCAATACCAATTGCGGCTTATGTACATAATAAGCGACCATCTTGTGCAATTAATGGCAACATCCCGGAGGAAATGTGGTCAAGTTCTGAAAGCAAAATATAGATCATCTCAGAGTATTTGGATGTAGAGCTTGGAGCCATGTGCGCTCATATTCAAGGAAAAGTAAACTTGATCCTAAGGCCACTGAATTCATTTTTGTGGGTTATCCCAATGGAGTCAAGGGCTACAAATTATATGACCTGAAGAAAAAACAGTTCTTTGTAAGCAGAGATGTAATTTTTGAAGAAAATATTTTTCCCCTGAAGACTGACAATTGTTATAATACTACAGGAGAAGTTACACTCAGTATTGAAAATTTGGAATATGACTACCTGTACACATCTGAAGTAGAAGTTGGAGATTCAATCCTAGAACAGTCAAATCTCGACACAGATGACCTAAATCTAGTTCCTGCTCCATTTCAAGAACTACGTGACCTAAGTCCTGACGATTACTCTAACCAACAGTCCGAAAACAACCCTAAATCAGCTGGAGAGATAATAGAAGTACCCGAAAACCATGACACTGAAGTGAAGACAAATAATCTTACCTGTAGAAACAGGAGGGATAAAGGAGCAAGACCTGTCAGTACACCCAAACACCTTGAAGATTACTACCTCTATAATGCTCAAGAGATACACCAATATGATGAGAGAGATCCAGTGACAGTGCAAGATGCCCTGAAATCTCCTGAAGCAGACATGTGGCAAAATGTCATGAACGAAGAAATTGCAAACCTCACTCAAGCCCAAACCTGGGAACTTACTACCAAACCACCTGGTGTGAAGATAATAACTTCCAGATGGCTGTTCCGTAAGAAGAAGGATGAAACTGGAAAACGAGCAAAATTTAAGGCCAGGTTAGTAGCAAAGAGCTACCTCCAAGTATCTGGTGTGGACTTTCATGACACCTTTTCTCCTGTTATCAAGCTTAAATCCATTCGACTATTAATTGCCATAGCTGCTGAAAATGATTTTGAAATCCATCAAATGGATGTGACAGCTGCATACCTCAATGGAGTCTTAGAAGAAGACTTGTACATGGCTCAACCAGAAGGTTGCATTGAAGAGGGAAATGAGCACCTTGTCTGCCACCTAAAGAAGAGTATATATTGCCTTCGACAATCAGGACATGTGTGGAACACTTCGTTAAATGACTTCCTAATTGATTATGGATTAGTGAGGGCAAATGCAGACCCATGTATTTATTTCTGTCACCAGAGAAACACCATAGTTGGAGTCTATGTCAATGACCTTTTGATCATTGGTGACATACAAGAAATAAACAAGTTCAAAGAAAAGATCAAGGAAAAATTCACTGCTAAGGATTTAGGCCAAGCAAGCCAAATTTTATCCATGCAAATATGCAAGGAAAAAGATGGGTCATACACTTTAGACCAAACTGCCTATGTGTCAGAAATACTAGAAACTTTCAAGATGACTGAAGCAAGACCTGCAGCTACACCATTAGACCCCAGCATAAAATACAACAAAGCAGACAAACAAAGGGAAGAAATCAGGGAGATCCCATATAGGCAAGCTATTGGGAGCCTGCTATATCTCACCTGCCCAGATATGGCTTACTCATCCATCTATATGAGCCAGTTCAATGAGAAGCCCGCTGAAGAACACTGGCGGGGTGTGAAGCATGTCCTGAGGTATCTAAAGGGAACTCGACACAGAAAGTTGAAATTTAAGAAGACAGGTGAACCGCTGCTAATCTATTCCGATGCTGACTGGGGAGCATCTCCATATCTATCTATTAAACATCATAACGATCGCATAACTATTTAAAAGACCCCAAGTTTATCCAGAAATTAAACAAGAGTAACCAACGGAGAGCAGTTCGTCTGGTGAACAATAGTGAGTGAGAAATGTGCAGGATTGAACCTGCTTCTTCAGCCTAATACTTTTGCCCTTCGAGGCTTACTAACTCCTCCACCGAGGGAATTATTCATTCATCCCCCTCCTCCCTCTGGCCCAGTCTATCTACATCAATTTTCTCCTGAGAAGGAGTGGACCAAATTGAGATCCGCAAAGAAATATTCTCATATTTTGACCCACTGAATACACTTTATATTGACAATGACGCAGTCATGTGCTACGTTAGATTTGTTGGGATACACAAAAGAATGATTTCAAGTTTGCCTTTCCAACCAAGCATCGCCATCTCTATCTATTAAACATCATAACTATCTCATAACTATTTAAAAAACCCCAAAAGCTCCGTTAGATTTCTTGGGATATAGAAAAGAATGATTTCAAGTTTGCCTTTCCAACCAAGCATCGCCAATATCTATCTATTAAACATCATAACTATCTCATAACTATTTAAAAGACCCCAAAAGCTCCGTTACATTTGTTGGGATATAAAAAAGAATGATTTCAAGTTTGCCTTTCCAACCAAGCATCGCCATCTCTATCTATTAAACATCATAACTATCTCCTAACTATTTAAAAGACCCCAAGTTTACCCAGAAATTAAACAAGACGAACCGACGGAGAGTGGTTCGTCTGGTGAACGATAGTGAGTGAGAAATGTGCAAGATTGAACCTGCTTCTTCAGCCTAATACTTTTGCCCTCCGAGGCCTAACGTGTGTTACAGTTGAGGAGTCACCTCCTGCTTTGAATATTAAAAGAAATGTCCCAAGGGGTTCTGAAAAAAAAGTTTTGTTATCTTGGAGTGGCAACACCTTTTTACACGTGGTTTTGGACTTTAGTTACCATGGAGTGGCAACAACACAAGAAAAAGAAAAAAGTTTTATGAATTTGGCAACGGAGACCTCTGTTGTTTTGTGCAAGTTAGTAGTGCTTG
Organism: Dolomedes plantarius; assembly: GCA_907164885.2. NCBI lineage: Eukaryota > Metazoa > Arthropoda > Arachnida > Araneae > Dolomedidae > Dolomedes > Dolomedes plantarius. The sequence goes on along the minus strand of OU015503.1, from coordinate 18,055,772 downwards.
AATTTTTTAGTCTGCATCGCGCATATTTTTCTTTACGGTTGCTCGCGCCATTTTTAATTTTTAGATTTTACGTACGCTCCTTTTTTATTTTGGAAATATTTTTCCTGCATTCCTTCATACGTAATTATTTGAAGTCGAGTGATACGAAAACCAATTGGATATTACAGAAAACATCTATATCTGGAGAAGAGGTGAGTTTTTATTTCTTGTAATCTTATTATAAATTTAAGATCAGTATTTATATATCGTTTTTTATTTAACATGCCAAATACCGTTTTTATGTGATTAATATTTTTAATATCTTTTGAAAATGCATTATGATAACATGATTCTTTTTTTGGTTATACAATGATATATTTCACGCACGTGGCGTTACAACATGCAATTTTGAGAAATGCACGTTTAAACGTGATTCGCACGGGACACACATTTTTCTAATGTTGCTCTTTTTCTGTCTTTTAAGATTTTTGGAGGATCTTGCAGAAGGTGTAGAGTTGGAGATTTGATTTTTTAAAAAAATTCTTACTGAACACGTGGTATTTTAAAATATTTAAAATGAAACGTATGTTTTCTGTTAATGCTTGTTCAATAGAACAAAGAATGAGACATAAAGCAGCAGTCGACTTTGACCAGCTTAAGACTAAGCAGGATAATATTACTGTTAGTTGTATTCCTGTTCATCAGAATGTGCGTTATATGACTAAAGGTACACCCATGTATACATTGGATTCTTTACCATCTGATATGATACATCTTGGTGGAGAACTATTTGTTTCAGTGGCTTATTTTTTAGGACACACTCGTGTGCATAATGGCAGACGTGTGTGTGTGATCAAGAAGGGTATTATCAGCCTACGAAGGATGGTGTATCACGAAGAGAGTGATCAATTTATAGTGTTTCAAAGATTATTTCAACGACAGGATATGAGCTTCCATTTCGTGCCGGAACGTGTTGTGATCAATAATACAGAGCTTGGAAAACTCTGTGCGTCTGCCTCTTCAATATCAGATGCAGTAAAAGAAGGACTTATTAAATACAGTTTGCAATACCTTATAGAACAAGAATGGAGGGGAATAAAAAGGGATATTCGAGCTGAAGAAAGCTCCCAGGGAATTATCGAACTTACGGAATCTCTATGTATGTGTTTAACAATGGCTTATTTACAGATATATGAAGTTTATCACTTCACTGAAAGTTCAACAGACCTATTCAAATAATACATAGACTTGCTTTGAAAAATTAAACAAGAATCTTCAGGTTGGCCAAGTGGTTGCATTGGTGAAGGTGAAAAAAGACCTACATCAATGAATACTATAATAAAGAGGGAGTAAAACTGGAGGCTCAAGCTATCAATAAAAATCCTGGACGGCGACTAGTTGCGAAATTAGCCCTAAATAGTTTCTGGGGAAGGTATATATAATTTTTGCATAATTTTTTCTTTTAGGTTTCTAAAAATATAGTATATGACACATAAATAGTTAACTCTACTTATTTTATTGTCTTTATATCTAAATAGGTGGGGGATGAATATGAAAAAAAAAACAATTAACATTTGTAACTACTGTTCCGGAGTTCAATAAAATGCTTTTAGACCCAAAGATAGAGATATGATTTTTTTTTAATTTAGAACTCCATTATATGTATATGAACTTAAATTTACTTAAACTTACTACGTTTTTAGATAAGCGATATATATCTGCCTACCCCTGAGATTGCAGCCATTCAGTGGTCCTCGTCTGAGGATTTTATGAAACAAGATTCATCCACAAACATCTTTATTGCCGCCTTTACAACAGCGCATGCCAGAATTCGTCTGTACAAAGACCTGAACAGACTGGGGGAAGATGTCATTTACTTTGATACAGATAGTATCATTTATGAATCCAATAATGCAAATGATCCCCCTTTAGGCAGTTTTGTGGGGGGATGGTGACTCGATTATTACGTTTGTTTCAGGTAACTTGAATTATATTGCGCTATTGTAGATCTTGACATATTTAATTATAAAATACAATTAATCGCTAATATATGTATATATTTTTTTCTGTTTTTTTTATATTTAGGAGGACCAAAGAATTATGCGTATCGCACTTTGAAGAGACATATGGAGTGCAAAATTAGAGGTTATACTATGAACCATCGAAACCTTCAACTATCAAATTTTAACACTGTGAAAGATTTGATGCAAAATATGGACGATTACCACGAAATATCTATTCACAATCCCTCTAAAATTGCAAGAAACTCCAAAGATCGCAAAGTAATTAATAAGGAAGAAACGAAAGTTTATAAAATAACATATAACAAAAGAATTATACAACCCGATTTTTCCACTTTGCCGTATGGTTATTAATTTTCTTGAAGTTCATAATTTTAAAATGTATTTAACATGAAAGCTTTTTTTTCATGAATACTACTTTATATATTTTCTTTCTTATATATTCAATCAGACTTATAAACCATAATTATTTTTTTTTTAATTTCTATTAGTATTTTAGTGAGTATAAAAATGGCTTTAAAAAGCTCCCGAGCAGACTTGGCTTTGCCATTTTCTGTCTCGGGAAGCTATGGGTAATAATTTTTTTTTGTTAGCTCATTTTGATGTCTGAATTTTAGATCTCAACGGTAATTTTTGATTAGAAGCTAATGTAATCTTCGAGTTATTTTTCGTGAACTTATATATGATAATCCAGACAGGAAAATAAATATTTTTTTAATTTGAAATGCTTTGAAAAATCTTTCGAGTACCAGCTTGTACTATAATATCAGACGTTGACGTGCTAGTCTGAACTTAGGTTATCGCTACATACGCTATTTACTTCCATCTTTTACGACACCGCCCGAACAGAGTAATATTTAGGGAATTTTTCAAGATTTCATCATTGCTGACAATCCTTTGCCTTGAGGTCTTCATATCCTGCTGATAGTTTAAGAATCAACTCATCCAGACAAGTCTTCATTTTTGGTGCTGTAACAACTTGCTGCTGATATTCTATCCAGAGTTCCAGTGTGTTTTTTTAATGTCCTGTCGATGATGCGCTTCTCCGGACTGACGCCGTGCATATCCTTTCCTGCTTCAACATTTTTTTTCAGGTTTCTTGTAGCGAACTTTTGATGATACTCTTGTTCACAGAACTTCCATCAGTACAGTGAACTCTGATAAATATTGCATCAATACGAAGAACTCTGTGTCTTCATTGTGTATACAGAACTTTCATCAGCACAGAACTATTTAATTATTTAGTGTTCATAAGAGCACTTCCAGATATTCCCAGCAACTTTCAACAGTACAGGAATTATTCGTTCATCCCCCGCCTGCCTCTGGCCCAGTCTATCTACATCAATTCACTCCTGAGAAGTGTGGACCAAATTGAGATCCGCAAAGAAATATTCTCATATTTTGACCCACTGAATACACATTATATTGACAATGACGCAGTCATGTGCTCCGTTAGATTTGTTGGGATATAGAAAAGAATGATTTCAAGTTTGCCTTTCCAACCAAGCATCGCCATCTCTATCTATTAAACAACATAACTATCTCATAACTATTTAAAAGACCCCAAGTTTATCCAGAAATTAAACAAGAGAAATAGACGGAGAGCGGTTCGTCTGGTGAACGATAGTGAGTGAGAAATGTGCAGGATTGAACCTGCTTCTTCAGCCTAATACATTTGCCCTCCGAGGCCTTCTAACTTCTCCACCGAGGGAATTATTCGTTCATCCCCCGCCTCCCTCTGGCCCAGTCTATCTACATCAATTTACTACTGAGAAGTGTGGACCAAATTGAGATCCGCAAAGAAATATTCTCATATTTTGACCCACTGAATACACTTTATATTGACAATGACGCAGTCATGTGCTCCGTTAGTTTTGTTAGAATATAGAAAAGAATGATTTCAAGTTTGCCTTTCCAACCAAGCATCGCCATCTATATCTATTAAACAACATAACTATCTCATAACTATTTAAAAGACCCCAAGTTTATCCAGAAATTAAACAAGAGAAATAGACGGAGAGCGGTTCGTCTGGTGAACGATAGTGAGTGAGAAATGTGCAGGATTGAACCTGCTTCTTCAGCCTAATACTTTTGCCCTCCGAGGCCTTCTAACTTCTCCACCGAGGGAATTATTCGTTCATCCCCCGCCTCCCTCTGGCCCAGTCTATCTACATCAATTTACTACTGAGAAGTGTGGACCAAATTGAGATCCGCAAAGAAATATTCTCATATTTTGACCCACTGAATACACTTTATATTGACAATGACGCAGTCATGTGCTCGGTTAGATTTGTTGGGATATAGAAAAGAATGATTTCAAGTTTGCCTTTCCAACAAAGCATCGCCATCTATATCTATTAAACAACATAACTATCTCATAACTATTTAAAAGACCCCAAGTTTGTCCAGAAATTAAACAAGAGGAATCGACGGAGAGCGGTTCGTCTGGTGAACGATAGTGAGTGAGAAATGTGCAGGATTGAACCTGCTTCTCCAGCCTAATACTTTTGCCCTCCGAGGCCTACTAAGTTCTCCACCGAGGGAATTATTCGTTCATCCCCCGCCTCCCTCTGGCCCAGTCTATCTACATCAATTTACTCCTGAGAAGTGTGGACCAAATTGAGATCCGCAAAGAAATATTCTCATATTTTGACCAACTGAATACACTTTATATTGACAATGACTGCGTCATTGTCAAGAGAGTGAATCAAGTGTGTCAAGAGAGTGACGAAGAGAGTGATCAATTTATAGTGTTTCAAAGATTATTTCAACGACAGGATATGAGCTGCCATTTCGTGCCCGAACGTGTTGTGATAAATAATACAGAGCTTGGAAAACCCTGTGCGTCTGCCTCTTCAATATCAGATGCAGTAAAAGAAGGACTTATTAAATACAGTTTGCAATACCTTATAGAACAAGAATGGAGGGGAATAAAAAGGGATATTCGAGCTGAAGAAAGCTCCCAGGGAATTATCGAACTTACGGAATCTCTACCTATGTGTTTAGCAATGGCTTATTTACAGATATATGAAGTTTATCACTTCACTGAAAGTTCAACAGACCTATTCAAATCATACATAGACTTGTTTTTAAAAATTAAACAAGAATCTTCAGGTTGGCCAAGTGGTTTCATTGGTGAAAGTGAAAAAAAGACCTACATCAATGAATACCATAATAAAGAGGGAGTAAAACTGGAGGCTCAAGCTATCAATAAAAATCCTGGACGGCGACTAGTCGCGAAATTAGCCCTAAATAGTTTCTGGGGAAGGTATATATAATTTTTGCATATTTTTTTCTTTTAGGTTTCTAAAAATATAGTGTATGACACATAAATAGTTAACTCTACTTATTTTATTGTCTTCATATCTAAATAGGTGGGGGATAAATATGAAAAAAAAAACAATTGACATTTGTAACTACTGTTCCGGAGTTCAATAAAAAGCTTTTAGACCCAAAGATAGAGGTATGATTTTTTTTTTATTTAGAACTCCATTATATGTATATGAACTTAAATTTACTTAAAATTACTACTCTTTTAGATAAGTGATATATATCTGCCTACCCCTGAAATTGCAGCCATTCAGTGGTCCTCGTCTGAGGATTTTATGAAACAAGATTCATCCACAAACATCTTTATTGCCGCCTTTACAACTGCGCATGCCAGAATTCGTCTGTACAAAGACCTGGACAGACTGGGGGAAGATGTCATTTACTTTGATACAGATATTATCATTTATGAATCCAATAATGCAAATGATCCCCCTTTAGGCAGTTTTGTGGGGGGATGGTGACTCGATTATTACGTTTGTTTCAGGTAACTTGAATTATATTGCGCTATTGTAGATCTTGACATATTTAATTATAAAATACAATTAATCGCTAATATATGTATATATTTTTTTCTGTTTTTTTTATATTTAGGAGGACCAAAGAATTATGCGTATCGCACTTTGAAGAGACATATGGAGTGCAAAATTAGAGGTTATACTATGAACCATCGAAACCTTCAACTATCAAATTTTAACACTGTGAAAGATTTGATGCAAAATATGGACGATTACCACGAAATATCTATTCACAATCCCTCTAAAATTGCAAGAAACTCCAAAGATCGCAAAGTAATTAATAAGGAAGAAACGAAAGTTTATAAAATAACATATAACAAAAGAATTATACAACCCGATTTTTCCACTTTGCCGTATGGCTATTAATTTTCTTAGAAGTTCATAATTTTTAAAATGTATTTAACATGAAAGCTTTTTTTTCATGAATACTACTTTATATATTTTCTTTCTTATATATTCAATCAGACTTATAAACCATAATTATTTTTTTTTAAATTTCTATTAGTATTTTAGTGAGTATAAAAATGGCTTTAAAAAGCTCCCGAGCAGACTTGGCTTTGCCATTTTCTGTCTCGGGAAGCTATGGGTAATAATTTTTTTTTGTTAGCTCATTTTGATGTCTGAATTTTAGATCTCAACGGTAATTTTTGATTAGAAGCTAATGTAATCTTCGAGTTATTTTTCGTGAACTTATATATGATAATTCAGACAGGAAAATAAATATTTTTTAATTTGAAATGCTTTGAAAAATCTTTCGAGTACCAGCTTGTACTATAATATCAGACGTTGACGTGCTAGTCTGAACTTAGGTTATCGCTACATACGCTATTTACTTCCATCTTTTACGACACCACCCGAACAGAGTAATATTTAGGGAATTTTTCAAGATTTCATCATTGCTGACAATCCTTTGCCTTGAGGTCTTCATATCCTGCTGATAGTTTAAGAATCAACTCATCCAGACAAGTCTTCATTTTTGGTGCTGTAACAACTTGCTGCTGATATTCTATCCAGAGTTCCAGTGTGTTTTTTTTAAAGTCCTGTCGATGATGCGCTTCTCCGGACTGACGCCGTGCATATCCTTTCCTGCTTCAACCTTTTTTTTTCAGGTTTCTTGTAGCGAACTTTTGATGATACTCTTGTTCACAGAACTTTCATCAGCACAGAGAACTCTGATAAATATTGCATCAATACGAAGAATTCTGTGTCTTCATTGTGCATACAGAACTTTCATCAGCGCAGAACTATTTAATTATTTAGTGTTCATAAGAGCACTTCCAGATATTCCCAGCAACTTTCAACAGTACAGGAATTATTCGTTCATCCCCCGCCTGCCTCTGGCCCAGTCTATCTACATCAATTTTATCCTGAGAAGATGTGGACCAAATAGAGATCCGCAAAGAAATATTCTTAGATTTTGACCCACTGAATACACTTGATATTGACAATGACGCAGTCATCTGTTCCGTTAGATGTGTTGGTATATAGAAGAGAATGATTTCAAGTTTGCCTTTCCAACCAAGCATCTCCATATCTATCTATTAAACATCATAACTATCTCATAACTATTTAAAAGACCCCAAGTTTATCCAGAAATTAAACAAGAGTAACCGACGGAGAGCAGTTCGGCTGGTGAACGATAGTGGGTGAGAAATGTGCAGGATTAAACCTGCTTCTTCAGCCGAATACTTTTGCCCTCCGAGGCCTACTAACTTCTCCACCGCAGGAATTACTCGTTCATCCCCCGCCTGCCTCTGGCCCAGTCTATCTACATCAATTCACTCCTAAGAAGTGTGGACCAAATTGAGATCCGCAAAGAAATATTCTTATATTTTAACCCACTGAATACACATTATATTGACAATGACACAGTCATGTGCTCCGTTAGATTTGTTGGGATATAGAAAAGAATGATTTCAAGTTTGCCTTTCCAACCAAGCATCGCCATCTATATCTATTAAACAACATAACTATCTCATAACTATTTAAAAGACCCCAAGTTTATCCAGAAATTAAACAAGAGGAATCGACGGAGAGCGGCTTGTCTGGTGAACGATAGTGAGTGCGAAATGTGCAGGATTGAACCTGCTTCTTCTGCCTAATACTTTTGCCCTCCGAGGCCTTCTACCATCTCCACCGATTGAATTATTCGTTCATCCCCCGCCTCTCTCTGGTCCAGTCTATCTACATCAATTTACTCCTGAGAAGTGTGGACCAAATTGAGATCCGCAAAGAAATATTCTCATATTTTGACCCACTGAATACACTTTATATTGACAATGACGCAGTCATTGTCAAGAGAGTGAATCAAGTGTGTCAAGAGAGTGACGAAGAGAGTGATCAATTTATAGTGTTTCAAAGATTATTTCAACGACAGGATATGAGCTGCCATTTCGTGCCCGAACGTGTTGTGATCAATAATACAGAGCTTGGAAAACTGTGCGTCTGCCTCTTCAATATCAGATGCAGTAAAGAAGGACTTATTAAATGCAGTTTGCAATATCTTATTGAACAAGAATGGAGGGGAATAAAAAGGGATATTCGAGCTGAAGAAAGCTCCCAGGGAATTATCGAACTTACGGAATCTCTACCTATGTGTTTAACAATGGCTTATTTACAGATATATGAAGTTTATCACTTCACTGAAAGTTCAACAGACCTATTCAAATCATACATAGACGTGTTTTTAAAAATTAAACAAGAATCTTCAGGTTGGCCAAGTGGTTGCATTGGTGAAGGTGAAAAAAAGACCTACATCAATGAATACCATAATAAAGAGGGAGTAAAACTGGAGGCTCAAGCTAACAATAAAAATCCTGGACGGCGACTAGTCGCGAAATTAGCCCTAAATAGTTTCTGGGGAAGGTATATATAATTTTTGCATATTTTATTCTTTTAGGTTTCTAAAAATATAGTATATGACACATAAATATTTAACTCTACTTATTTTATTGTCTTTATATCTAAATAGGTGGGGGATGAATACTTTTGCCCTCCTAGGCCTACAAACTTCTCCACCGAAGGAATTTCTCGTTCATCCCCCGTCTGCCTCTGGCCCAGTCTATCTACATCAATTTTCTCCTGAGAAGGTGTGGACCAAATAGAGATCCGCAAAGAAATATTCTCATATTTTGACCCACTGAATACACTTCATATTGACAATGACGCAGTCATGTGCTCCGTTAGATTTTTTGGGATATAGAAAAGAATGATTTCAAGATTGCCTTTCCAACCAAGCATCGCCATCTCTACCTATTAAACATCATAACTATCTCATAACTATTTAAAAGACCCCAAGTTTATCCAGAAATTAAACAAGAGGAATCGACGGAGAGCGGTTCGTCTGGTGAACGATAGTGAGTGAGGAATGTGCAGGATTGAACCTGCTTCTTCAGACGAATACTTTTGCCCTCCGAGACCTACTAACTTCTCCACCGAGGGAATTATTCGTTCATCCCCCGCCTCCCTCTGGCCCAGTCTATCTACATCAATTCACTCCTGAGAAGTGTGGACCAAATTGAGATCCGCAAAGAAATATTCTCATATTTTGACCCACTGATTACACTTTATATTGACAATGACGCAGTCATGTGCTCCGTTAGATTTTTTGGGATATAGAAAAGAATGATTTCAAGTTTGCCTTTCCAACCAAGCATAGCCATCTTTATCTATGAAACATCATATCTATCTCATAACTATTTAAAAGACCCCAAGATTATCCAGAAATTAAACAAGAGGAATCGACGGAGAGCGGTTCGTCTGGTGAACGATAGTGAGTGAGGAATGTGCAGGATTGAACCTGCTTCTTCAGACGAATACTTTTGCCCTCCGAGACCTACTAACTTCTCCACCGAGGGAATTATTCGTTCATCCCCCGCCTCCCTCTGGCCCAGTCTATCTACATCAATTCACTCCTGAGAAGTGTGGACCAAATTGAGATCCGCAAAGAAATATTCTCATATTTTGACCCACTTATTACACTTTATATTGACAATGACGCAGTCATGTGCTCCGTTAGATTTTTTGGGATATAGAAAAGAATGATTTCAAGTTTGCCTTTCCAACCAAGCATCGCCATCTCTATCTATTAAACATCATAACTATCTCATAACTATTTAAAAGACCACAAGTTTATCCAGAAATTAAACAAGAGGAATCGACGGAGAGCGGTTCGTCTGTGTTTAGAAATGTTGTTCGTGTCGTCTGTGTTCGTGTCGTCTGTGTTCGTGTGTGTTTAGAAATCAGCAAGACTTAAGTTAAAAAAATTACGTTTATTTTGAACTTCAAGAAACATTTAAAAATATTAAAAGCAATAACTTAAAACATTTGTATAATCAAAATAATCTCACACAAAGACTTCTAACACATGAATCTCACTAGCTCGTGAGTTCAACTGTGTCTGCTGCTAGCGGCACCTTTGCTCTAACTCGAGTAGTATTTATACAAGCCAGTAACATAACATTGACATATTTTCATACAATACACTGGAGAGGAAAAATAACAAACCATGGGTAAAATAAATGTAAAACCCTATTTCTCAGGTGTATGGCGTCAAAGTTGCTGTGACGCCATTACTTGTTAGCTAATAAGTGCTACGTCAGTCTAAACGATAGCATAAATGTCGGAAAGTAATACAAGTAATTGATCTAATAAACTGAAATTCAGATAACCTTTTAAGGTTCATTTTCCTAACACATATAAAGTTTCTTGACTAGTTATAATCATTCCCCACTGAGGAAAACGTTAGAGAATTCATTCTGTTGCGCTGATAATGAATAACAAAGAAGCATAACAACACTGGGAGGATTTTTTTATATCTTTTAATCGACGTTTCCTCTCTTATTTTCCTCTGAAACTATCTTTTGACGTTTTCTCATTGAAGACTTCAAATCAAATAGAAATTAAAAATGGATCCCGAATATCGATCGCACAGGATAATTGATAGGTGCGGTGTGCTATTTTTCCCTCGTGGGGAGAAGGTCGAAGCCGGCGAAACCACAGAGAGCTCTGACAATGTGAAACCAAGATAAGCGCAGAAGCTACTGCCCTAAGCAAACAATAAAAATACACGGAATCATTAGAAATATTTGAATACACATTAAGGAAAAGGAATGTAGAGTTAGGACATGACCACCCACATACACACTACACTCTTCGGTCGCAACAGCATGGCGCACATGTATTTGAAACGCAAAAATTACGATGAAGCATGTAAGCTCCACTACCAAATAAAATCTGCCTTCAGCGACCGCTATAACTTGATCTTTGATTATTTTCCTTGAAGGATAGTACATTAAAGCGTTGCGTTTCACTCAGAGGATCCACGACCGCGTAAAACAAGTGTCGAACTCCCTTGACGCAGAAGGATTGCTGATTAGAACTATAACTGCTAACATATACGCCACATTGAACAAATCCAGGGAAGCGTTGAAGTCTTATAAGGACATCTGCCAGATATACTTCACAAAGACGGTTCAGATCATCCAGACACCCTGACTATCCCCAAAAAGATAGGCCTGGTTCTCCAAAACCAAGGGAAATTTAAAGAAGATCGGGAAACATTCATGGGTGTCTTCGACAAGAGACGGATAAAACTAGGTCGTTAGCATGAATACACTTTGACGAGCCACAAGGATAATATAGCAGAGTTGCTTACAAAGCTAGGGAAATACCACAAAGCGTTGTATATCTACCGAGACGTCCACGCAATAAAAAGAAAAATACGGCCAGAGCACGCAGCAACGTTAAATACAAGATGCGAAATAGCAAAAGTAATTTTTCTGAAAGGTTTCTTAGTGGTTTCTTGGTTTTGAAGTATCATTTTTTACCCGAATGAATTGGTGCAATAAGCGGAATGTGAATATGCGTTATCTTTTAGACAGCTATCTAAATTGGTAGGGACCACCCAGCCGAAGCTGTCAGTCACAGATCCCGTCGGCAACTTCAGAATAGAGACACGCTCACGTTCCTCGAATCGTCCATCCGGAGGAGGGACTGGAGTCGACAGGAGGAGGATGTCATGATGGACGTCGGATGTGGACCGGGAGTCTCCTGTCAAAAGTTGTTTCTAATCACCTTTCCCAGAGTGAAAAAAATTATAGGTGTCGACATCATGAAAAGTATGATAGAATTCGCCAAGGAAAAGAACACAGATGAGAGGATAGTTTTCTACGAAGCCAATATTGAAGACAGGTGAGTGGCAACGATGCTTTGAAGCCGAAACGGTGAACAGGGTCCATAATTTACGGATATCCAAGTGACCCAGCGGGAGACATGTGTTCAAATCTTCTGATTAAAGTTCATTAAATATAAAAACAACGGCTGCAAATAATCATCTGGCGTGACGACAGAAAAACAAGGTACTTTATTTTCACACATAAACGTAAATAGAAAATCAGAAGAGCATCGCAATGCTAATCTTAGCACGAAGCTAAATAGAACACAACCGTCTTACATCGAATCAAAATTAACTCTGCTGAAAGACAAAACATTACTATGAGTTGCCAATCAATGAATACAAAACTATTCAAAATACGATTACATTTGGCTGAAATCTAGGGGCGAAAGAATAAGCTAAATATTTTCAAACACCAAGAAAAGAGCGTTTTTATTACATTTATTACTTCGTGCCATGATAGTATATTGCATTTTTTTTCATACAGCGCTTGACAATGTGAAATTTTAAATGTCTTGTCTTGAAAGCTTCTCCTACATTTCATTTTGAGCTGGAAAATGACATGAATACATTTTGTCACGTATACATAACAACACTGCGTGTAGTTGCTTCTTCACTACAGAAGGATGTGGGAGCTGAGAGAGAACTAAAGGTGCTCTTCGAGTTTGTTTTTGTTCTTTCTTACTGCATGTGTCTTGGTACTCATTTCTACTTCATCTTTTCAACTGTAGAATGGAGCCATGCTTTTTATGCAGATCTGTACAATTCCCGTCGGCAACTTCAGAATAGAGACACGCTCACGTTCCTCGAATCGTCCATCCGGAGGAGGGACTGGAGTCGACATGAGGAGGATGTCGTGATGGACATTGGATGTGGACCGGGAGTCTCCTGCCAAAAGTTGTTTCTACCCGCCTTTCCCACAGTGAAAAAAAAATTATAGGTTTCGACATCATGAAAAGTATGATAGAATTCGCAAAGGAAAAGAACACAAATGAGAGGATAGAATTCTACGAAGACAATATTGAAGACAGGCGAGTGGCAACAATGCTTTGAAGCCGAAACGGTGAACATGGTACATAATTTATGCATATCCAAGAAAAGCGCGTTTTTATTACATTTATTACTTCGTGCCATGATAGTATGTTGCATTTTTTTTCATACAGCGCTTGACAATGTGAAATTTTAAATGTCTTGTCTTGAAAGCTTCTCCTACATTTCATTTTGAGCTGGAAAATGACATGAATACATTTTGTCACGTGTAAATATACAGAACAACATTGCGTGTAGTTCCTTCTTCACTAGAGAAGGATGTGGGGGCTGAGAGAGAACTAAAGGTGCTCTTCGAGTTTGTTTTTGTTCTTTCTTACTGCATGTGTCTTGATACTCATTTCTACTTCATCTTTTCAACTGTAGAATGGAGCCATGTTTTTTTATGCAGATCTGTACAATTCCCGTCGGCAACTTCAGAATAGAGACACGCTCACGTTCCTCGAATCGTCCATCCGGAGGAGGGACTGGAGTCGACATGAGGAGGATGTCGTGAGGGACATTGGATGTGGACCGGGAGTCTCCTGCCAAAAGTTGTTTCTATCCGCCATTCCCACAGTGAAAAAAAATTATAGGTGTCGACATCATGAAAAGTATGATAGAATTCGCAAAGGAAAAGAACACAAATGAGAGGATAGAATTCTACGAAGCCAATATTGAAGACAGGCGAGTGGCAACAATGCTTTGAAGCCGAAACGGTGAACATGGTACATAATTTATGCATATCCAAGAAAAGCGCGTTTTTATTACATTTATTACTTCGTGCCATGATAGTATGTTGCATTTTTTTTCATACAGCGCTTGACAATGTGAAATTTTAAATGTCTTGTCGTGAAAGCTTCTCCTACATTTCATTTTGAGCTGGAAAATGACATGAATACATTTTGTCACGTGTAAATATACAGAACAACATTCGTGTAGTTGCTTCTTCACTAGAGAAGGATGTGGGGGCTGAGAGAGAACTAAAGGTGCTCTTCGAGTTTGTTTTTGTTCTTTCTTACTGCATGTGTCTTGGTACTCATTTCTACTTCATCTTTTCAACTGTAAAATGGAGCCATGTTTTTTTATGCAGATCTGTACAATTCCCGTCGGCAACTTCAGAATAGAGACACGCTCACGTTCCTCGAATCGTCCATCCGGAGGAGGGGCTGGAGTCGACATGAGGAGGATGTCGTGAGGGACATTGGATGTGGACCGGGAGTCTCCTGCCAAAAGTTGTTTCTATCCACCTTTCCCACAGTGAAAAAAAATTATAGGTGTCGACATCATGAAAAGTATGATAGAATTTGCAAAGGAAAAGAACACAGATTAGACGACAGTATTCTACGAAGCCAATATTGAAGACAGGTGAGTGGCAACGATGCTTTGTAGCCGAAACGGTGAACATGGTACATAATTTATGCATATCCAAGAAAAGCGCGTTTTTATTACATTTATTACTTCGTGCCATGATAGTATGTTGCATTTTTTTTCATACAGCGCTTGACAATGTGAAATTTCAAATGTCTTGTCTTGAAAGCTTCTCCTACATTTCATTTTGAGCTGGAAAATGACAGGAATACATTTTGTCACGTGAAAATATACATAACAACACTGCGTGTAGTTGCTTCTTCACTACAGAAGGATGTGGGGGCTGAGAGAGAACTAAAGGTGCTCTTCGAGTTCGTTTTTGTTCTTTCTTACTGCATGTGTCAGTATAAAATAAACCTTCATTTCGAGGCAAATTTCGACTTGTGACCCCTGATATGAATAGTACCTCGACTTATTTGAATAGTTCTGCGTAACCTGGTAACCCAATGCGTGATCTAGTTATTATCCTTAGCATGCCATTGTTATCACTTTGACAGAATCGCGTTTGACCTTTTCAAGTTTGCGAAAATTTTCAATAAAACAAGTTTTATAATAGCGCTCAAGCCTGCATTGTACTAACCCTATTGGATTCTCTCATCTCACTGTTAACATATGGAGGAAATTCGTTTACTATTTGCAGCTACATAAATGCTGTTAATCAAATAAAAATGGTACTTTTCAGATATCCTGAACTTTTCTGCAAATTATAACAGGAATCATTTTATAAATTTCGTCCACAAAGGAATTCAGGAGGTTTTAAAACCAAGGTGTAAAATTTGTTTCTCTATTACGTAGTACATTTTTTAGAAAAAAAATCTTTCAATCCAAGTCGGCGAACCTTGGACACATTTTTTTTCCATAGGCTTATATTGAGGTGAAATTCGGATAAGTTTCCGCTCCGTATTTAAGTAGAGCAAAAGTAAATGGTGTAGAAGTCACGTTTCTGAGAGATAGTGGTACGAGCATTGACTTAACCTCTTTGAAAATTATCAATGCAGAAGATTACACGGGGGAAATTATTTGTGTAAAAACAACACTAGAAAATGAGTTTCGGTGTTTACCCATTGCTAAAGTAATAATCGAGAGCGAGGAGTACGAGAACGTGTTTACGAAAGCGGCTGTAGTGGTAAAATCCATCGAAATGGATCATTACATATTGGGAAACTATACCCAAGAAATTATCGACAGGATTAAAAGTGAACCCCAACTAGAGAACAATATTATCAACAGGAGCCGATCGAAGGCATGATCAAACCGCGAGCCAGAACGGGCGAACTCAAGTTCCGAGGGGGAATTAGAAACCGGATCTAACCCCCCCCCCCAGAGGGAGAATGACAGAGAAACGGGAGGCGAGATTGAAAAAGAACTAGAATTACCCCCTGTCGAAGGGAGTACAGAGACTGAGTTAGTTGGGATAAATTCAGAAACCTTCCGGGAAGAGCAAAAAAAATGTACTGATCTAGAACCCCTCTGGGATAGGGTTAAAAATCAGACGACGGCCGATGATATCGTTGAGAAGGGTTTACTTTTTAGAAAGTTAACGGAGACGTTTTTGGAAAAATTTTGGACTAAGGTGAACCATAGTTTGGTTAGACATAGGCAGAGTAATAGTGTAGAGAGGTGGCACCGAACCATAAAACGACTGATTAAAGTTTTATGTTTGGAGTCCGGGCAAGATTGGGAGAGCATTCTTCCCGCCGCTTTACTTGCCTTACGGAACGTAACGAGTCCACAAATTTTAGTCCCACAGAACTGGTCCACTGGAAGAATTTGAGGACTCCCGAAATTTTGCTCTACGAGCATTGGACAGAGGTGGTAACGGAATACGTGTTTGGGTTGTTACACCGTCTAAAAAGGTGCCAGGAACTCGCTTCCGAACATGTGATAGAACAGCAGGAGAAAAGAAAAACTTACTATGACAGAGACGCTATTCAGCGAAGGTTTAGGCCAGGGGATAAAGTATTGATATTAGCGGCTTCCAAGCCAAATAAATTAGCGGTAGAATGGGTAATACCAAGGACGGTCGAGAGTCAATTGTCCGAAACTAACAACATTGTGCAGATGCCAGGTAGATCCGAGAAATCACAGATTTTCCACGTAAATTTGTTGAAACCCTATAACCAACGGATATAAAATGTTAAATTTTTGATGAGTGAAGAAATGGGTCAGGAGCAAACAGACTCAGAAATACCGTACCCAGCCGCAAACTCAACTATTTTCAATTTCGATGAAATCATTAGAGAAAATGAATTAGGGAATTATTGAATGAATTAAATTTATCAGTTTAATAAATAATTCTAAGGAAAATATGTGGGGGAAAACCTGACAGTTTGTCAACACAAACGAACAGAACGGAGTGTTCATGCGCGTCGCTTTTCTGGCCACTCGTTCAGTTCCTCCAGCGAATTATTAGTAAGTTATTGTTATTAAACTTTTGAAGTCGTTGTTCTTGAACGTTGTTATACTTGCGTTATACGCGCGTAATAAATCGATCCACGTGGTATGCATTTGATGTTAAGCTTGTTGTACTATGGCACTGACAAATGCTACTAATTTCCCCCCTTTTGAGTGTGGAAGCAAGTTTTCACCAATTTCAAGAATTTGAAAAGGCAAAAGAATTGTACGAAAACCACAATTTCGTCGTTTCGGTTAAAACGACATCTGAAAAATTTCATGATGGACACAAACATAGAGAGACATTACTGTACAAATATGTGAGCTTTGAATGCAAAAAAGGCTACATCCATAGGGAGTCAGGCTCAAAAGGCATTGAGACAAATGTGAAAACTGGAAAGTTTGGCTGCCACTTCAAACTGAATAGCACAAGTAATGTCTTTTAGGTTGTATAAGAGCGAAATAAGTAGTGGCAAAAGTAATGGCTTTTTGGTTGTAAAAGAGAGTAACTTAGAACACTAATCACGAACTAAGTGAAGAGAGGTTCAGACACCTTCCAGAGAAATTCAGATTAAATGAAGAGGAAATAAGAGATGTTGAACTTGCCATAAAATCAGTTGGCAACAAGAAAAAAATCCAAGCCCATTTCATGCAACAGAGAGGTGGAAAACCTGTAATATTAAAATCCTTCACAATATATCAACTAAAATGCAACGAAAGGAGGAAAAGACTGAACAAACTGATTTAGAGAAAATGCTGGACTCCATGAAGTGTATTCCAAATGCCATCATAAATGTGGTATATGAGGAGGAGACGAAAGAATTAGTTGATGTCTATTTTCAAGATACTAAGAGACAAGTTGTGTTTCACAACTTTCCTGAACTAGTTATTTTTGATGCCACATATAAACTGAAAATTTATAAATTACCTTTATTTGTTTTGTAAAGAAAAGACAAAACTTTTTGCTCGAGGAATAAACAGAAAATCCAACGTAAATAAAGCCCAAATAGCAGTAAGGTGCAATTTTGCATACAGCCGTTTTGAAGCTGCAAAGACGCTTCTTCATCAGTGCAAAGAACTTAGTGGCAGCTCAAAAAGCCGAAAACTAAGCCATTAGGAAATCCAACGAAAATAAAGCACAAATAGCAGTAAGGTGCAATTTTGCATACGGCCGTTTCGAAGCTGCAAAGGAGCTTCTTCAGTGCAAAGAACTTAGTGGCAGCTCAAAAAGCCGAATACTAAGCCATGGCTTAGTTTTCGGGCCTTATGAAGAAGTTCCTTTGAATGAAGAAGCGCCTCTGATGAAGAAGCATGGTAGCGCAAGCATGGCGCTACCATGCTTGCGCTAGTGCGTTTGTTTACCTTGCACGGTACATGCGTGTGTAAAACAGTACGTTTTTCCAATATGCAGATACTTTCGATATTTGACTGACATTTCGCATTCCTGTCTTTTATGAAGGAAGCAGCGAGCGACTCTCTGACACATTTGCTTTCCCAGTGTGAGGCCTGCCTTAAACAACAAAAGACAACTACTCCAAGTGAATCATCGTTAGTCGTAGCACCTGCACCCAAACCTGATAAATCAGAAAAGTAGAGAGAAATCCTGCAAAATCGAGAAGAAATCTTGGACAAGAGACGGATAAAACTAGGTCGTGAGCATGAATACACTTTGACGAGCCACAAGGATATGAGGCTGTGAAAGGCAAAGTGGTGTAATTCAGTAGGTCACGCGCTGTGTCAAAAGCGTTTTACTGCAAAAACTACAAAAAATTCCACTTTAAATTGAACAAATTATAATTCAAAATAATTATTATAATATTACAAATAATAACTATGAGCAATTCCACTATAAATTAAACGTGGAAATTAGATTTTTGCGCTCAAATAAAAAAAAGTTGAAAATGTGACTTACACCACTTTGCCTTTCAAAGCCTCATATAGCAGCGTTTCTTACAGAGCTAGGGAAATACCACAAAGCGTTGGATATCTACCAAGATGTCCACGCAATTGAAAGAAAAATACGGCCAGAGCACGCAGCAACGTTAAATACAAGATGCGAAATAGCAAAAGTACTTTTTCTGAAAGGTTTCTTAGTGGTTTGTTGGTTTCTGAAGTATCATTTTTTACCCGAATGAATTGGTGTAATAATCGGGATGTGAATATGCGTTATCTTTTAGACAGCTATCTAAATTGGTAGGGACCACCCAGCCGAAGCTGTCAGTCACAGATTTACGGTACCGACTCTTCGGGTCTCCAGAGAAAGACTTTGTACAGAGCAACAATACCGATGTCATAAAACATCGAAAATTAAGGAGTCAGTTAATGCCAAAACTAATGATAATAAAAAATGTAATATATATTTTTCTTTGAGAAATAACTGCATAAAACATGTTATACATAATAAATACAGAAAGATAAATTTATCTATATACATATATATGTATATATTTTTTTTCTCTAGTTTGACGATGCCACTGTACTGACAGAAAAAAAGGCGGAGAAAAAAAATACAACTCTGATGATATATCCTATGAGGTGACAACAGAACTTCCATTTGGATGCGGTGCGACGAGTGTTGCTTCGTATGTCAATTTGAACTGTATCCAAGCATTCTCACTGGATATGATCTCACAGGCTTCAGTTTAAGAAATATGAATAAAAGATTGGTTCAAACGAAAAACTATTTGCTGATGTTTGGTTCACTGCAAAAATCTGCAGCTATCCAGGGGCACGAACGTGGACGGATCAGCATCACCCCCATAAAATATAACACTTCAAATCAAAAAGACTTTCACATTCATCCATAGAGATGAAAATTAATAAAGTATTTATTGATAAAGAAAAAATGGAAAGATTTAAATGATACGTATGTAACGAATTTCTCTATAAATTACCCATAATAGCAACAAACACATATGCACACATTTTACGCACATACCAGCTGACTGTTTGTAAAAGCCGTATCACACTTAAAGATTTAGCACAAACTTTAAGCACAACAGTTGCGCTTAAATACTGTGTGATAGAGTTTTTTTCTATCAATCTTTAACTGCAACCTTTCCCATTCTACATGGGAAAAGTTTCACGTACAACTTGTATTGCACATAATTGTCCAATAGGGAACCCTATTGGTGCGTGCCATGGTAACAGGAATGGAAATGTAGCATTTAATGCTTCGATTAGCTTCTAAATCTTCCATTAATTTTTGACTTATTGCTGGGGTGGTCTCTTTACAAAATAAATTTAAATCTTTGTAACTGTCTTTGGTGGGAGTTATTTCGTGGGTGTTAAATACGTCCAAAACACCCTTCGATTTTCTAATTTTTTTAACAAGGTTTACATTCTTATTATTCTTTCGGTTAGATGCCTGGTGAAAACTGCGCATGTTTCTATTCATCTCAATTTTAGTGGCAAATTAAATGTTGCACTCTACACAATTATATGAGTGGGTGTTTATATGCCTCAATAAATCAGAATGTCGAGTAAAAGTTTTTTCACATATATCACATGCAAACGGCTTTTCGCCACTATGGACACGGAATAACATCAATATAATGGACTGGAATAATGGATTCTGCACATTTTTAGCAGTCCATCTTATAGATCGCGGGATACGTGTGCACATACGTGTATTCACTGATACACATAATTTTATACCTAGTATAAACGGTGAAATAATGACTATGCCAACATGGAGTAAATTCCATAGTAAATTATTTAAATTCCATCTAAGGTATAAAGCGTCTTCATTCATCACCAATAATCAACTAGCATTCTTTAACAGCGGCGACCAGTGTACTCTTCAACAATTGTTCGCTGGTCAAAATGGAGCTTATAATTTGAATCGATCCCTTATGCAACTGAATAGTGATCAATTAAATACATTAAAAGAAAAATATTCCGAAATAAGTGATTGCATTGAGGAAACTATACTCTGCAAAAGTATTCCTAAAATATTGTAATTTAAAATATACAAAAATAGTCCTTGTACAAAGATACTGTTAGAAGCTGCAGAAATATATTTAAGAACTATTCGAGAGGAGTTATTTAAAGTGTCGAGTGAAATGTACAAATGCAACGGATGTGAAATCGACCATCCCTCACAACGATAACATTCATGGCTACGGCCACACGAGCGATTTTTCCCGGTACGGCGTTTCCCAAGCGCTTGAAAATCTACACCAGCCGACCACATGTGCATGTGACATTTTTTTCTCCGCTGCGACTTTTCCCGCATCTTGAAAATCTACACCGGCCACACGTGCATGTGACATTTTTTTCTCCGCTGGGACTTTTCCCGCATCTTGAAAATCTACACCGGCCACACATGCGGTTTCTTCATGCGAGGTCAGTCGTTTGTGCTTTGTGAATAGTGATCAATTAAATACATTAAAAGAAAAATATTCCGAAATAAGTGATTGTATTGAGGAAACTACACTCTGCAAAAGTATTCCTAAAATATACAAAAATAGTACTTGTACAAAGATAATGTTAGAAGATGCAGAAATATATTTAAGAACGATTCGAGAGAAGTTATTTAAAGTGTCGAGTGAAATGTACAAATACAACGGATGTGAAATCGACCATCCCTCACAACGATAACATTCATGGATACGGCCTCACGAGCGATTTTTCCCGGTACGGCGTTTCCCAAGCGCTTGAAAATCTACACCAGCCGGCCACATGTGCATGTGACATTATTTTCTTCGCTGGGACTTTTCCCGCATCTTGAAAATCTACACCGGCCACACGTGCATCTGACATTTTTTTCTCCGCTGGGACTTTTCCCGCATCTTGAAAATCTACACCAACCACACGTGCGGTTTCTTCATGCGAGGTCAGTCGTTTGTGCTTTGTGAATAGTGATCAATTAAATACATTAAAAGAAAAATATTCCGAAATAAGTGATTGTATTGAGGAAACTATACTCTGCAAAAGTATTCCTAAAATATACAAAAATAATGTTAGAAGCTGCAGAAATATATTTAAGAACTATTCGAGAGGAGTTATTTAAAGTGTCGAGTGAAATGTACAAATGCAACGGAAGTGAAATCGACCATCCCTCACAACGATAACATTCATGGCTAAGGCCTCACGAGCAATTTTTCCCGTTAAGGCGTTTCCCAAGCGCTTGAAAATCTACACCAGCCGGCCACATGCTTTGTGAATAGTGATCTGTGAATTGTGAATTGTGAATATGTGCTTTGTGAATAGTGATCAATTAAATACATTAAAAGAAAAATATTCCGAAATAAGTGATTGTATTGAGGAAACTATACTCTGCAATCTGTGAATTGTGAATTGTGAATATGTGCTTTGTGAATAGTGATCAATTAAATACATTAAAAGAAAAATATTCCGAAATAAGTGATTGTATTGAGGAAACTATACTCTGCAAAAGTATTCCTAAAATAAACAAAGATAATGTTAGAAGCTGCAGAAATATATTTAAGAACTATTCGAGAGGAGTTATTTAAAGTGTCGAGTGAAATGTACAAATGCAACGGAAGTGAAATCGACCATCCCTCACAACGATAACATTCATGGCTAAGGCCTCACGAGCAATTTTTCCCGTTAAGGCGTTTCCCAAGCGCTTGAAAATCTACACCAGCCGGCCACATGTGCATGTGACATTATTTTCTTCGCTGGGACTTTTCCCGCATCTTGAAAATCTACACCGGCCACACGTGCATCTGACATTTTTTTCTCCGCTGGGACTTTTCCCGCATCTTGAAAATCTACACCAACCACACGTGCGGTTTCTTCATGCGAGGTCAGTCGTTTGTGCTTTGTGAATAGTGATCAATTAAATACATTAAAAGAAAAATATTCCGAAATAAGTGATTGTATTGAGGAAACTATACTCTACAAAAGTATTCCTAAAATATACAAAAATAGTCCTTGTACAAAGATAATGTTAGAAGCTGCAGAAATATATTTAAGAACTATTCGAGAGGAGTTATTTAAAGTGTCGAGTGAAATGTACAAATGCAACGGAAGTGAAATCGACCATCCCTCACAACGATAACATTCATGGCTAAGGCCTCACGAGCAATTTTTCCCGTTAAGGCGTTTCCCAAGCGCTTGAAAATCTACACCAGCCGGCCACATGTGCATGTGACATTATTTTCTTCGCTGGGACTTTTCCCGCATCTTGAAAATCTACACCGGCCACACGTGCATCTGACATTTTTTTCTCCGCTGGGACTTTTCCCGCATCTTGAAAATCTACACCAACCACACGTGCGGTTTCTTCATGCGAGGTCAGTCGTTTGTGCTTTGTGAATAGTGATCAATTAAATACATTAAAAGAAAAATATTCCGAAATAAGTGATTGTATTGAGGAAACTATACTCTACAAAAGTATTCCTAAAATATACAAAAATAGTCCTTGTACAAAGATAATGTTAGAAGCTGCAGAAATATATTTAAGAACTATTCGAGAGGAGTTATTTAAAGTGTCGAGTGAAATGTACAAATGCAACGGAAGTGAAATCGACCATCCCTCACAACGATAACATTCATGGCTAAGGCCTCACGAGCAATTTTTCCCGTTAAGGCGTTTCCCAAGCGCTTGAAAATCTACACCAGCCGGCCACACGTGCATGTGACATTTTTTTCTCCGCTGGGACTTTTCCCGCATCTTGAAAATCTACACCAACCACACGTGCGGTTTCTTCATGCGAGGTCAGTCGTTTGTGCTTTGTGAATAGTGATCAATTAAATACATTAAAAGAAAAATATTCCGAAATAAGTGATTGTATTGAGGAAACTATACTCTACAAAAGTATTCCTAAAATATACAAAAATAGTCCTTGTACAAAGATAATGTTAGAAGCTGCAGAAATATATTTAAGAACTATTCGAGAGGAGTTATTTAAAGTGTCGAGTGAAATGTACAAATGCAACGGAAGTGAAATCGACCATCCCTCACAATGATAACATTCATGGCTAAGGCCTCACGAGCAATTTTTCCCGTTAAGGCGTTTCCCAAGCGCTTGAAAATCTACACCAGCCGGCCACATGTGCATGTGACATTTTTTTCTCCGCTGGGACTTTTCCCGCATCTTGAAAATCTACACCGGCCACACATGCGGTTTCTTCATGCGAGGTCAGTCGTTTGTGCTTTGTGAATAGTGATCAATTAAATACATTAAAAGAAAAATATTCCGAAATAAGTGATTGTATTGAGGAAACTATACTCTGCAAAAGTATTCCTAAAATATACAAAAATAATGTTAGAAGCTGCAGAAATATATTTAAGAACTATTCGAGAGGAGTTATTTAAAGTGTCGAGTGAAATGTACAAATGCAACGGAAGTGAAATCGACCATCCCTCACAACGATAACATTCATGGCTAAGGCCTCACGAGCAATTTTTCCCGTTAAGGCGTTTCCCAAGCGCTTGAAAATCTACACCAGCCGGCCACATGCTTTGTGAATAGTGATCTGTGAATTGTGAATTGTGAATATGTGCTTTGTGAATAGTGATCAATTAAATACATTAAAAGAAAAATATTCCGAAATAAGTGATTGTATTGAGGAAACTATACTCTGCAATCTGTGAATTGTGAATTGTGAATATGTGCTTTGTGAATAGTGATCAATTAAATACATTAAAAGAAAAATATTCCGAAATAAGTGATTGTATTGAGGAAACTATACTCTGCAAAAGTATTCCTAAAATAAACAAAGATAATGTTAGAAGCTGCAGAAATATATTTAAGAACTATTCGAGAGGAGTTATTTAAAGTGTCGAGTGAAATGTACAAATGCAACGGAAGTGAAATCGACCATCCCTCACAACGATAACATTCATGGCTAAGGCCTCACGAGCAATTTTTCCCGTTAAGGCGTTTCCCAAGCGCTTGAAAATCTACACCAGCCGGCCACATGTGCATGTGACATTATTTTCTTCGCTGGGACTTTTCCCGCATCTTGAAAATCTACACCGGCCACACGTGCATCTGACATTTTTTTCTCCGCTGGGACTTTTCCCGCATCTTGAAAATCTACACCAACCACACGTGCGGTTTCTTCATGCGAGGTCAGTCGTTTGTGCTTTGTGAATAGTGATCAATTAAATACATTAAAAGAAAAATATTCCGAAATAAGTGATTGTATTGAGGAAACTATACTCTACAAAAGTATTCCTAAAATATACAAAAATAGTCCTTGTACAAAGATAATGTTAGAAGCTGCAGAAATATATTTAAGAACTATTCGAGAGGAGTTATTTAAAGTGTCGAGTGAAATGTACAAATGCAACGGAAGTGAAATCGACCATCCCTCACAACGATAACATTCATGGCTAAGGCCTCACGAGCAATTTTTCCCGTTAAGGCGTTTCCCAAGCGCTTGAAAATCTACACCAGCCGGCCACATGTGCATGTGACATTATTTTCTTCGCTGGGACTTTTCCCGCATCTTGAAAATCTACACCGGCCACACGTGCATCTGACATTTTTTTCTCCGCTGGGACTTTTCCCGCATCTTGAAAATCTACACCAACCACACGTGCGGTTTCTTCATGCGAGGTCAGTCGTTTGTGCTTTGTGAATAGTGATCAATTAAATACATTAAAAGAAAAATATTCCGAAATAAGTGATTGTATTGAGGAAACTATACTCTACAAAAGTATTCCTAAAATATACAAAAATAGTCCTTGTACAAAGATAATGTTAGAAGCTGCAGAAATATATTTAAGAACTATTCGAGAGGAGTTATTTAAAGTGTCGAGTGAAATGTACAAATGCAACGGAAGTGAAATCGACCATCCCTCACAACGATAACATTCATGGCTAAGGCCTCACGAGCAATTTTTCCCGTTAAGGCGTTTCCCAAGCGCTTGAAAATCTACACCAGCCGGCCACACGTGCATGTGACATTTTTTTCTCCGCTGGGACTTTTCCCGCATCTTGAAAATCTACACCAACCACACGTGCGGTTTCTTCATGCGAGGTCAGTCGTTTGTGCTTTGTGAATAGTGATCAATTAAATACATTAAAAGAAAAATATTCCGAAATAAGTGATTGTATTGAGGAAACTATACTCTACAAAAGTATTCCTAAAATATACAAAAATAGTCCTTGTACAAAGATAATGTTAGAAGCTGCAGAAATATATTTAAGAACTATTCGAGAGGAGTTATTTAAAGTGTCGAGTGAAATGTACAAATGCAACGGAAGTGAAATCGACCATCCCTCACAATGATAACATTCATGGCTAAGGCCTCACGAGCAATTTTTCCCGTTAAGGCGTTTCCCAAGCGCTTGAAAATCTACACCAGCCGGCCACATGTGCATGTGACATTTTTTTCTCCGCTGGGACTTTTCCCGCATCTTGAAAATCTACACCGGCCACACATGCGGTTTCTTCATGCGAGGTCAGTCGTTTGTGCTTTGTGAATAGTGATCAATTAAATACATTAAAAGAAAAATATTCCGAAATAAGTGATTGTATTGAGGAAACTACACTCTGCAAAAGTATTCCTAAAATATACAAAAATAGTACTTGTACAAAGATAATGTTAGAAGATGCAGAAATATATTTAAGAACGATTCGAGAGAAGTTATTTAAAGTGTCGAGTGAAATGTACAAATACAACGGATGTGAAATCGACCATCCCTCACAACGATAACATTCATGGATACGGCCTCACGAGCGATTTTTCCCGGTACGGCGTTTCCCAAGCGCTTGAAAATCTACACCAGCCGGCCACATGTGCATGTGACATTATTTTCTTCGCTGGGACTTTTCCCGCATCTTGAAAATCTACACCGGCCACACGTGCATCTGACATTTTTTTCTCCGCTGGGACTTTTCCCGCATCTTGAAAATCTACACCAACCACACGTGCGGTTTCTTCATGCGAGGTCAGTCGTTTGTGCTTTGTGAATAGTGATCAATTAAATACATTAAAAGAAAAATATTCCGAAATAAGTGATTGTATTGAGGAAACTATACTCTGCAAAAGTATTCCTAAAATATACAAAAATAATGTTAGAAGCTGCAGAAATATATTTAAGAACTATTCGAGAGGAGTTATTTAAAGTGTCGAGTGAAATGTACAAATGCAACGGAAGTGAAATCGACCATCCCTCACAACGATAACATTCATGGCTAAGGCCTCACGAGCAATTTTTCCCGTTAAGGCGTTTCCCAAGCGCTTGAAAATCTACACCAGCCGGCCACATGCTTTGTGAATAGTGATCTGTGAATTGTGAATTGTGAATATGTGCTTTGTGAATAGTGATCAATTAAATACATTAAAAAAAAAATATTCCGAAATAAGTGATTGTATTGAGGAAACTATACTCTGCAATCTGTGAATTGTGAATTGTGAATATGTGCTTTGTGAATAGTGATCAATTAAATACATTAAAAGAAAAATATTCCGAAATAAGTGATTGTATTGAGGAAACTATACTCTGCAAAAGTATTCCTAAAATAAACAAAGATAATGTTAGAAGCTGCAGAAATATATTTAAGAACTATTCGAGAGGAGTTATTTAAAGTGTCGAGTGAAATGTACAAATGCAACGGAAGTGAAATCGACCATCCCTCACAACGATAACATTCATGGCTAAGGCCTCACGAGCAATTTTTCCCGTTAAGGCGTTTCCCAAGCGCTTGAAAATCTACACCAGCCGGCCACATGTGCATGTGACATTATTTTCTTCGCTGGGACTTTTCCCGCATCTTGAAAATCTACACCGGCCACACGTGCATCTGACATTTTTTTCTCCGCTGGGACTTTTCCCGCATCTTGAAAATCTACACCAACCACACGTGCGGTTTCTTCATGCGAGGTCAGTCGTTTGTGCTTTGTGAATAGTGATCAATTAAATACATTAAAAGAAAAATATTCCGAAATAAGTGATTGTATTGAGGAAACTATACTCTACAAAAGTATTCCTAAAATATACAAAAATAGTCCTTGTACAAAGATAATGTTAGAAGCTGCAGAAATATATTTAAGAACTATTCGAGAGGAGTTATTTAAAGTGTCGAGTGAAATGTACAAATGCAACGGAAGTGAAATCGACCATCCCTCACAACGATAACATTCATGGCTAAGGCCTCACGAGCAATTTTTCCCGTTAAGGCGTTTCCCAAGCGCTTGAAAATCTACACCAGCCGGCCACATGTGCATGTGACATTATTTTCTTCGCTGGGACTTTTCCCGCATCTTGAAAATCTACACCGGCCACACGTGCATCTGACATTTTTTTCTCCGCTGGGACTTTTCCCGCATCTTGAAAATCTACACCAACCACACGTGCGGTTTTTTCATGCGAGGTCAGTCGTTTGTGCTTTGTGAATAGTGATCAATTAAATACATTAAAAGAAAAATATTCCGAAATAAGTGATTGTATTGAGGAAACTATACTCTACAAAAGTATTCCTAAAATATACAAAAATAGTCCTTGTACAAAGATAATGTTAGAAGCTGCAGAAATATATTTAAGAACTATTCGAGAGGAGTTATTTAAAGTGTCGAGTGAAATGTACAAATGCAACGGAAGTGAAATCGACCATCCCTCACAACGATAACATTCATGGCTAAGGCCTCACGAGCAATTTTTCCCGTTAAGGCGTTTCCCAAGCGCTTGAAAATCTACACCAGCCGGCCACATGTGCATGTGACATTATTTTCTTCGCTGGGACTTTTCCCGCATCTTGAAAATCTACACCGGCCACACGTGCATCTGACATTTTTTTCTCCGCTGGGACTTTTCCCGCATCGTGAAAATCTACACCAACCACACGTGCGGTTTCTTCATGCGAGGTCAGTCGTTTGTGCTTTGTGAATAGTGATCAATTAAATACATTAAAAGAAAAATATTCCGAAATAAGTGATTGTATTGAGGAAACTATACTCTACAAAAGTATTCCTAAAATATACAAAAATAGTCCTTGTACAAAGATAATGTTAGAAGCTGCACAAATATATTTAAGAACTATTCGAGAGGAGTTATTTAAAGTGTCGAGTGAAATGTACAAATGCAACGGAAGTGAAATCGACCATCCCTCACAACGATAACATTCATGGCTAAGGCCTCACGAGCAATTTTTCCCGTTAAGGCGTTTCCCAAGCGCTTGAAAATCTACACCAGCCGGCCACACGTGCATGTGACATTTTTTTCTCCGCTGGGACTTTTCCCGCATCTTGAAAATCTACACCAACCACACGTGCGGTTTCTTCATGCGAGGTCAGTCGTTTGTGCTTTGTGAATAGTGATCAATTAAATACATTAAAAGAAAAATATTCCGAAATAAGTGATTGTATTGAGGAAACTATACTCTACAAAAGTATTCCTAAAATATACAAAAATAGTCCTTGTACAAAGATAATGTTAGAAGCTGCAGAAATATATTTAAGAACTATTCGAGAGGAGTTATTTAAAGTGTCGAGTGAAATGTACAAATGCAACGGAAGTGAAATCGACCATCCCTCACAACGATAACATTCATGGCTAAGGCCTCACGAGCAATTTTTCCCGTTAAGGCGTTTCCCAAGCGCTTGAAAATCTACACCAGCCGGCCACACGTGCATGTGACATTTTTTTCTCCGCTGGGACTTTTCCCGCATCTTGAAAATCTACACCAACCACACGTTTGGTTTCTTCATGCGAGGTCAGTCGTTTGTGCTTTGTGAATAGTGATCAATTAAATACATTAAAAGAAAAATATTCCGAAATAAGTGATTGTATTGAGGAAACTATACTCTACAAAAGTATTCCTAAAATATACAAAAATAGTCCTTGTACAAAGATAATGTTAGAAGCTGCAGAAATATATTTAAGAACTATTCGAGAGGAGTTATTTAAAGTGTCGAGTGAAATGTACAAATGCAACGGAAGTGAAATCGACCATCCCTCACAACGATAACATTCATGGCTAAGGCCTCACGAGCAATTTTTCCCGTTAAGGCGTTTCCCAAGCGCTTGAAAATCTACACCAGCCGGCCACATGTGCATGTGACATTATTTTCTTCGCTGGGACTTTTCCCGCATCTTGAAAATCTACACCGGCCACACGTGCATCTGACATTTTTTTCTCCGCTGGGACTTTTCCCGCATCTTGAAAATCTACACCAACCACACGTGCGGTTTCTTCATGCGAGGTCAGTCGTTTGTGCTTTGTGAATAGTGATCAATTAAATACATTAAAAGAAAAATATTCCGAAATAAGTGATTGTATTGAGGAAACTATACTCTACAAAAGTATTCCTAAAATATACAAAAATAGTCCTTGTACAAAGATAATGTTAGAAGCTGCAGAAATATATTTAAGAACTATTCGAGAGGAGTTATTTAAAGTGTCGAGTGAAATGTACAAATGCAACGGAAGTGAAATCGACCATCCCTCACAACGATAACATTCATGGCTAAGGCCTCACGAGCAATTTTTCCCGTTAAGGCGTTTCCCAAGCGCTTGAAAATCTACACCAGCCGGCCACATGTGCATGTGACATTATTTTCTTCGCTGGGACTTTTCCCGCATCTTGAAAATCTACACCGGCCACACGTGCATCTGACATTTTTTTCTCCGCTGGGACTTTTCCCGCATCTTGAAAATCTACACCAACCACACGTGCGGTTTCTTCATGCGAGGTCAGTCGTTTGTGCTTTGTGAATAGTGATCAATTAAATACATTAAAAGAAAAATATTCCGAAATAAGTGATTGTATTGAGGAAACTATACTCTACAAAAGTATTCCTAAAATATACAAAAATAGTCCTTGTACAAAGATAATGTTAGAAGCTGCAGAAATATATTTAAGAACTATTCGAGAGGAGTTATTTAAAGTGTCGAGTGAAATGTACAAATGCAACGGAAGTGAAATCGACCATCCCTCACAACGATAACATTCATGGCTAAGGCCTCACGAGCAATTTTTCCCGTTAAGGCGTTTCCCAAGCGCTTGAAAATCTACACCAGCCGGCCACATGTGCATGTGACATTATTTTCTTCGCTGGGACTTTTCCCGCATCTTGAAAATCTACACCGGCCACACGTGCATCTGACATTTTTTTCTCCGCTGGGACTTTTCCCGCATCTTGAAAATCTACACCAACCACACGTGCGGTTTCTTCATGCGAGGTCAGTCGTTTGTGCTTTGTGAATAGTGATCAATTAAATACATTAAAAGAAAAATATTCCGAAATAAGTGATTGTATTGAGGAAACTATACTCTACAAAAGTATTCCTAAAATATACAAAAATAGTCCTTGTACAAAGATAATGTTAGAAGCTGCAGAAATATATTTAAGAACTATTCGAGAGGAGTTATTTAAAGTGTCGAGTGAAATGTACAAATGCAACGGAAGTGAAATCGACCATCCCTCACAACGATAACATTCATGGCTAAGGCCTCACGAGCAATTTTTCCCGTTAAGGCGTTTCCCAAGCGCTTGAAAATCTACACCAGCCGGCCACATGTGCATGTGACATTATTTTCTTCGCTGGGACTTTTCCCGCATCTTGAAAATCTACACCGGCCACACGTGCATCTGACATTTTTTTCTCCGCTGGGACTTTTCCCGCATCTTGAAAATCTACACCAACCACACGTGCGGTTTCTTCATGCGAGGTCAGTCGTTTGTGCTTTGTGAATAGTGATCAATTAAATACATTAAAAGAAAAATATTCCGAAATAAGTGATTGTATTGAGGAAACTATACTCTACAAAAGTATTCCTAAAATATACAAAAATAGTCCTTGTACAAAGATAATGTTAGAAGCTGCAGAAATATATTTAAGAACTATTCGAGAGGAGTTATTTAAAGTGTCGAGTGAAATGTACAAATGCAACGGAAGTGAAATCGACCATCCCTCACAACGATAACATTCATGGCTAAGGCCTCACGAGCAATTTTTCCCGTTAAGGCGTTTCCCAAGCGCTTGAAAATCTACACCAGCCGGCCACATGTGCATGTGACATTATTTTCTTCGCTGGGACTTTTCCCGCATCTTGAAAATCTACACCGGCCACACGTGCATCTGACATTTTTTTCTCCGCTGGGACTTTTCCCGCATCGTGAAAATCTACACCAACCACACGTGCGGTTTCTTCATGCGAGGTCAGTCGTTTGTGCTTTGTGAATAGTGATCAATTAAATACATTAAAAGAAAAATATTCCGAAATAAGTGATTGTATTGAGGAAACTATACTCTACAAAAGTATTCCTAAAATATACAAAAATAGTCCTTGTACAAAGATAATGTTAGAAGCTGCAGAAATATATTTAAGAACTATTCGAGAGGAGTTATTTAAAGTGTCGAGTGAAATGTACAAATGCAACGGAAGTGAAATCGACCATCCCTCACAACGATAACATTCATGGCTAAGGCCTCACGAGCAATTTTTCCCGTTAAGGCGTTTCCCAAGCGCTTGAAAATCTACACCAACCACACGTGCGGTTTCTTCATGCGAGGTCAGTCGTTTGTGCTTTGTGAATAGTGATCAATTAAATACATTAAAAGAAAAATATTCCGAAATAAGTGATTGTATTGAGGAAACTATACTCTACAAAAGTATTCCTAAAATATACAAAAATAGTCCTTGTACAAAGATAATGTTAGAAGCTGCAGAAATATATTTAAGAACTATTCGAGAGGAGTTATTTAAAGTGTCGAGTGAAATGTACAAATGCAACGGAAGTGAAATCGACCATCCCTCACAACGATAACATTCATGGCTAAGGCCTCACGAGCAATTTTTCCCGTTAAGGCGTTTCCCAAGCGCTTGAAAATCTACACCAGCCGGCCACATGTGCATGTGACATTATTTTCTTCGCTGGGACTTTTCCCGCATCTTGAAAATCTACACCGGCCACACGTGCATCTGACATTTTTTTCTCCGCTGGGACTTTTCCCGCATCTTGAAAATCTACACCAACCACACGTGCGGTTTCTTCATGCGAGGTCAGTCGTTTGTGCTTTGTGAATAGTGATCAATTAAATACATTAAAAGAAAAATATTCCGAAATAAGTGATTGTATTGAGGAAACTATACTCTACAAAAGTATTCCTAAAATATACAAAAATAGTCCTTGTACAAAGATAATGTTAGAAGCTGCAGAAATATATTTAAGAACTATTCGAGAGGAGTTATTTAAAGTGTCGAGTGAAATGTACAAATGCAACGGAAGTGAAATCGACCATCCCTCACAACGATAACATTCATGGCTAAGGCCTCACGAGCAATTTTTCCCGTTAAGGCGTTTCCCAAGCGCTTGAAAATCTACACCAGCCGGCCACACGTGCATGTGACATTTTTTTCTCCGCTGGGACTTTTCCCGCATCTTGAAAATCTACACCAACCACACGTGCGGTTTCTTCATGCGAGGTCAGTCGTTTGTGCTTTGTGAATAGTGATCAATTAAATACATTAAAAGAAAAATATTCCGAAATAAGTGATTGTATTGAGGAAACTATACTCTACAAAAGTATTCCTAAAATATACAAAAATAGTCCTTGTACAAAGATAATGTTAGAAGCTGCAGAAATATATTTAAGAACTATTCGAGAGGAGTTATTTAAAGTGTCGAGTGAAATGTACAAATGCAACGGAAGTGAAATCGACCATCCCTCACAACGATAACATTCATGGCTAAGGCCTCACGAGCAATTTTTCCCGTTAAGGCGTTTCCCAAGCGCTTGAAAATCTACACCAGCCGGCCACATGTGCATGTGACATTATTTTCTTCGCTGGGACTTTTCCCGCATCTTGAAAATCTACACCGGCCACACGTGCATCTGACATTTTTTTCTCCGCTGGGACTTTTCCCGCATCTTGAAAATCTACACCAACCACACGTGCGGTTTCTTCATGCGAGGTCAGTCGTTTGTGCTTTGTGAATAGTGATCAATTAAATACATTAAAAGAAAAATATTCCGAAATAAGTGATTGTATTGAGGAAACTATACTCTACAAAAGTATTCCTAAAATATACAAAAATAGTCCTTGTACAAAGATAATGTTAGAAGCTGCAGAAATATATTTAAGAACTATTCGAGAGGAGTTATTTAAAGTGTCGAGTGAAATGTACAAATGCAACGGAAGTGAAATCGACCATCCCTCACAACGATAACATTCATGGCTAAGGCCTCACGAGCAATTTTTCCCGTTAAGGCGTTTCCCAAGCGCTTGAAAATCTACACCAGCCGGCCACATGTGCATGTGACATTATTTTCTTCGCTGGGACTTTTCCCGCATCTTGAAAATCTACACCGGCCACACGTGCATCTGACATTTTTTTCTCCGCTGGGACTTTTCCCGCATCTTGAAAATCTACACCAACCACACGTGCGGTTTCTTCATGCGAGGTCAGTCGTTTGTGCTTTGTGAATAGTGATCAATTAAATACATTAAAAGAAAATATTCCGAAATAAGTGATTGTATTGAGGAAACTATACTCTGCAAAAGTATTCCTAAAATATACAAAAATAGTCCTTGTACAAAGATAATGTTAGAAGCTGCAGAAATATATTTAAGAACTATTCGAGAGGAGTTATTTAAAGTGTCGAGTGAAATGTACAAATGCAACGGAAGTGAAATCGACCATCCCTCACAACGATAACATTCATGGCTAAGGCCTCACGAGCAATTTTTCCCGTTAAGGCGTTTCCCAAGCGCTTGAAAATCTACACCAGCCGGCCACATGTGCATGTGACATTATTTTCTTCGCTGGGACTTTTCCCGCATCTTGAAAATCTACACCGGCCACACGTGCATCTGACATTTTTTTCTCCGCTGGGACTTTTCCCGCATCTTGAAAATCTACACCAACCACACGTGCGGTTTCTTCATGCGAGGTCAGTCGTTTGTGCTTTGTGAATAGTGATCAATTAAATACATTAAAAGAAAAATATTCCGAAATAAGTGATTGTATTGAGGAAACTATACTCTACAAAAGTATTCCTAAAATATACAAAAATAGTCCTTGTACAAAGATAATGTTAGAAGCTGCAGAAATATATTTAAGAACTATTCGAGAGGAGTTATTTAAAGTGTCGAGTGAAATGTACAAATGCAACGGAAGTGAAATCGACCATCCCTCACAACGATAACATTCATGGCTAAGGCCTCACGAGCAATTTTTCCCGTTAAGGCGTTTCCCAAGCGCTTGAAAATCTACACCAGCCGGCCACATGTGCATGTGACATTATTTTCTTCGCTGGGACTTTTCCCGCATCTTGAAAATCTACACCGGCCACACGTGCATCTGACATTTTTTTCTCCGCTGGGACTTTTCCCGCATCTTGAAAATCTACACCAACCACACGTGCGGTTTCTTCATGCGAGGTCAGTCGTTTGTGCTTTGTGAATAGTGATCAATTAAATACATTAAAAGAAAAATATTCCGAAATAAGTGATTGTATTGAGGAAACTATACTCTACAAAAGTATTCCTAAAATATACAAAAATAGTCCTTGTACAAAGATAATGTTAGAAGCTGCAGAAATATATTTAAGAACTATTCGAGAGGAGTTATTTAAAGTGTCGAGTGAAATGTACAAATGCAACGGAAGTGAAATCGACCATCCCTCACAACGATAACATTCATGGCTAAGGCCTCACGAGCAATTTTTCCCGTTAAGGCGTTTCCCAAGCGCTTGAAAATCTACACCAGCCGGCCACACGTGCATGTGACATTTTTTTCTCCGCTGGGACTTTTCCCGCATCTTGAAAATCTACACCGGCCACACGTGTGGTTATTCATGCGAGGTCAGTCGTTTGTGCTTTGTGAATAGTGATCAATTAAATACATTAAAAGAAAATTATTCCGAAATAAGTGATTGTATTGAGGAAACTATACTCTGCAAAAGTATTCCTAAAATATACAAAAATAGTCCTTGTACAAAGATAATGTTAGAAACTGCAGAAATATATTTAAGAACTATTCGAGAGGAGTTATTTAAACTGTCGAGTGAAAAGTACAAATGCAACGGATGTGAAATCGACCAACCCTCACAACGATAACATTCATGGCTACGGCCTCACGAGCGATTTTTCCCGGTACGGCGTCTCCCAAGCGCTTGAAAATCTACACCAGCCGGCCACACGTGCATGTGACATTTATTTCTCCGCTGGGACTTTTCCCCCATCTTGAAAATCTACACCGGCCACACGTGCGGTTATTCATGCGAGGTCAGTCGTTTGGGGTTTGTGAATAGTGATCAATTAAATACATTAAAAGAAAAATATTCCGAAATAAGTGATTGTATTGAGGAAACTATACTCTGCAAAAGTATTCCTAAAATATACAAAAATAGTCCTTGTATAAAGATAATGTTAGAAGCTGCAGAAATATATTTAAGAACTAGTCGAGAGGAGTTATTTCAAGTGTCGAGTGAAATGTACAAATGCAACGGATGTGAAATCGACCATCTCTCACAACGATAACATTCATGGCTACGGCCTCACGAGCGATTTTTCCCGATACGCCGTTTCCAAAGCGCTTGAAAATCTACACCAGCCGGCCACACGTGCATGTGACATTTTTTTCTCCGCTGGGACTTTTCCCGAATCTTCAAAATCTACGCCGGCCACACGTAAGGTTATTCATGCGAGGTCAGTCGTTTGTGCTTTGTGAATAGTGATCAATTGAATACATTAAAAGAAAAATATTCCGAAATAAGTGATTGTATTGAGGAAACTATACTCTGCAAATGTATTCCTAAAATATACAAAAATAGTCCCTGTACAAAGATAATGTTAGAAGATGCAGAAATATATTT
Organism: Dolomedes plantarius; assembly: GCA_907164885.2. Classification (NCBI taxonomy): domain Eukaryota; kingdom Metazoa; phylum Arthropoda; class Arachnida; order Araneae; family Dolomedidae; genus Dolomedes; species Dolomedes plantarius. The sequence continues at coordinate 18,019,209 of OU015503.1, read as the reverse complement.
AAGAACTATTCGAGAGGAGTTATTTAAAGTGTCGAGTGAAATGTACAAATGCAACGGAAGTGAAATCGACCATCACTCACGACGATAACATTCATGGCTACGGCCTCACGAGCGATGGTTTCCCCGTACGGCGTTTCCCAAGCGCTTGCAAAATTCTACACCAGCCGGCCACCACCCGTGCAGGTGGCCACGTGCTTGGACAGAACAGACAAAGATTACGGAGAGCAGAGGAATATACATTCCAGATTTTAGCTAGTCTCGCAAAACGTAGATCACCTTGGAAATCCTTGGAAGAACGACAAACAAAACCCCCTGGTTAACAACAAAAGAAATCTACTCCAAGTGAATCATCGATAGACGAATCACATGCAGCAATGTCAAATAAATAAAAAAAAGTTTAGAAAAGTCCTACAAAACCAAACTCGAGCAAAGACTATATTACCTACTTCTTTAACAAATGTTGCTAAAGGGAGCATCAATCCAAAGAAAAGTAGTACCCTTATGAAGTCTTTAATATCAAAATTCATATCGCCAACGCAAAAACGACCCAGTAGCATCTAATAATAGTATGACAAAAACGGTGGTTATTCGCAGTTTGAAACAGATACCGTGGTTTCCAAGAAAATATAAATTTTCGTTGTATTTCGAAACAAGAAATGGCAACTTTCTTGCTAAGCACTGCCGAAGGTACTCTATTGACAGAACAGACAGAAGATTACGGAGAGCAAGAGAAATCATTCAAGATTTAAGCTAGTCTCGCAAAACGTAGATCACCTTGGAAGAACGACAAACAAAACCCCCTGGTAAACAACAAAAGAAATCTACTCCAAGTGAATCATCGATAGACGAATCACATAAAGCAATGTCAAATAAATAACAAAAATTTAGAAAAGTCCTACAAAACCAAACTCGAGCAAAGACTATATTACCTACTTCTTTAACAAATGTTGCTAAAGGGAGCATCAATCCAAAGAAAAGTAGTACCCTTATGAAGTCTTTAATATCAAAATTCATATCGCCAACGCAAAAACGACCCAGTAGCATCTAATAATAGTATGACAAAAACGGTGGTTATTCGCAGTTTGAAACAGATACCGTGGTTTCCAAGAAAATATAAATTTTCGTTGTATTTCGAAACAAGAAATGGCAACTTTCTTGCTAAGCACTGCCGAAGGTACTCTATTGACAGAACAGACAGAAGATTACGGAGAGCAAGAGAAATCATTCAAGATTTAAGCTAGTCTCGCAAAACGTAGATCACCTTGGAAGAACGACAAACAAAACCCCCTGGTAAACAACAAAAGAAATCTACTCCAAGTAAATCATCGATAGACGAATCACATGCAGCAATGTCAAATAAATAACAAAAATTTAGAAAAGTCCTACAAAACCAAACTCGAGCAAAAACTATATTACCTACTTCTTTAACAAATGTTGCTAAAGGGAGCATCAATCCAAAGAAAAGTAGAACCCTTATGAAGTCTTTAATATCAAAATTCATATCGCCAACGCAAAAACGACCCAGCAGCATCTAATAATAGTATGACAAAAACGGTGGTTATTCGCAGTTTGAAACAGATACCGTGGTTTCCAAGAAAATATAAATTTTCGTTGTATTTCGAAACAAGAAATGGCAACTTTCTTGCTAAGCACTGCCGAAGGTACTCTATTGACAGAACAGACAGAAGATTACGGAGAGCAAGAGAAATCATTCAAGATTTAAGCTAGTCTCGCAAAACGTAGATCACCTTGGAAGAACGACAAACAAAACCCCTTGGTAAACAACAAAAGAAATCTACTCCAAGTGAATCATCGATAGACGAATCACATGCAGCAATGTCTAATAAATCACAAAAAGTTTAGAAAAGTCCTACAAAACCAAACTCGAGCAAAGACTATATTACCTACTTCTTTAACAAATGTTGCTAAAGGGAGCATCAATCCAAAGAAAAGTAGTACCCTTATGAAGTCTTTAATATCAAAATTCATATCGCCAACGCAAAAACGACCCAGCAGCATCTAATAATAGTATGACAAAAACGGTGGTTATTCGCAGTTTGAAACAGATACCGTGGTTTCCAAGAAAATATAAATTTTCGTTGTATTTCGAAACAAGAAATGGCAACTTTCTTGCTAAGCACTGCCGAAGGTACTCTATTGACAGAACAGACAGAAGATTACGGAGAGCAATAGAAATCATTCAAGATTTAAGCTAGTCTCGCAAAACGTAGATCACCTTGGAAGAACGACAAACAAAACCCCCTGGTAAACAACAAAAGAAATCTACTCCAAGTGAATCATCGATAGACGAATCACATAAAGCAATGTCAAATGAATAACAAAAATTTAGAAAAGTCCTACAAAACCAAACTCGAGCAAAGACTATATTACCTACTTCTTTAACAAATGTTGCTAAAGGGAGCATCAATCCAAAGAAAAGTAGTACCCTTATGAAGTCTTCAATATCAAAATTCATATCGCCAACGCAAAAACGACCCAGTAGCATCTAATAATAGTATGACAAAAACGGTGGTTATTCGCAGTTTGAAAAAGATACCGTGGTTTCCAAGAAAATATAAATTTTCGTTGTATTTCGAAACAAGAAATGGCAACCTTCTTGCTAAGCACTGCCGAAGGTACTCTATTGACAGAACAGACAGAAGATTACGGAGAGCATGAGAAATCATTCAAGATTTAAGCTAGTCTCGCAAAACGTAGATCACCTTGGAAGAACGACAAACAAAACCCCTTGGTAAACAACAAAAGAAATCTACTCCAAGTGAATCATCGATAGACGAATCACATGCAGCAATGTGTAATAAATCACAAAAAGTTTAGAAAAGTCCTACAAAACCAAACTCGAGCAAAGACTATATTACCTACTTCTTTAACAAATGTTGCTAAAGGGAGCATCAATCCAAAGAAAAGTAGTACCCTTATGAAGTCTTTAATATCAAAATTCATATCGCCAACGCAAAAACGACCCAGCAGCATCTAATAATAGTATGACAAAAACGGTGGTTATTCGCAGTTTGAAACAGATACCGTGGTTTCCAAGAAAATATAAATTTTCGTTGTATTTCGAAACAAGAAATGGCAACTTTCTTGCTAAGCACTGCCGAAGGTACTCTATTGACAGAACAGACAGAAGATTACGGAGAGCAAGAGAAATCATTCAAGATTTAAGCTAGTCTCGCAAAACGTAGATCACCTTGGAAGAACGACAAACAAAACCCCCTGGTAAACAACAAAAGAAATCTACTCCAAGTGAATCATCGATAGACGAATCACATGCAGCAATGTCAAATAAATAAAAAAAAGTTTAGAAAAGTCCTACAAAACCAAACTCGAGCAAAGACTATATTACCTACTTCTTTAACAAATGTTGCTAAAGGGAGCATCAATCCAAAGAAAAGTAGTACCCTTATGAAGTCTTTAATATCAAAATTCATATCGCCAACGCAAAAACGACCCAGTAGCATCTAATAATAGTATGACAAAAACGGTGGTTATTCGCAGTTTGAAACAGATACCGTGGTTTCCAAGAAAATATAAATTTTCGTTGTATTTCGAAACAAGAAATGGCAACTTTCTTGCTAAGCACTGCCGAAGGTACTCTATTGACAGAACAGACAGAAGATTACGGAGAGCAAGAGAAATCATTCAAGATTTAAGCTAGTCTCGCAAAACGTAGATCACCTTGGAAGAACGACAAACAAAACCCCCTGGTAAACAACAAAAGAAATCTACTCCAAGTGAATCATCGATAGACGAATCACATGCAGCAATGTCAAATAAATAAGAAAAATTTAGAAAAGTCCTACAAAACCAAACTCGAGCAAAGACTATATTACCTACTTCTATAACAAATGTTGCTAAAGGGAGCATCAATCCAAAGAAAAGTAGAACCCTTATGAAGTCTTTAATATCAAAATTCATATCGCCAACGCAAAAACGACCCAGCAGCATCTAATAATAGTATGACAAAAACGGTGGTTATTCGCAGTTTGAAACAGATACCGTGGTTTCCAAGAAAATAAAAATTTTCGTTGTATTTCGAAACAAGAAATGGCAACTTTCTTGCTAAGCACTGCCGAAGGTACTCTATTGACAGAACAGACAGAAGATTACGGAGAGCAAGAGAAATCATTCAAGATTTAAGCTAGTCTCGCAAAACGTAGATCACCTTGGAAGAACGACAAACAAAACCCCTGGTAAACAACAAAAGAAATCTACTCCAAGTGAATCATCGATAGACGAATCACATGCAGCAATGTCTAATAAATCACAAAAAGTTTAGAAAAGTCCTACAAAACCAAACTCGAGCAAAGACTATATTACCTACTTCTTTAACAAATGTTGCTAAAGGGAGCATCAATCCAAAGAAAAGTAGAACCCTTATGAAGTCTTTAATATCAAAATTCATATCGCCAACGCAAAAACGACCCAGCAAGCATCTAATAATAGTATGACAAAAACGGTGGTTATTCGCAGTTTGAAACAGATACCGTGGTTTCCAAGAAAATATAAATTTTCGTTGTATTTCGAAACAAGAAATGGCAACTTTCTTGCTAAGCACTGCCGAAGGTACTCTATTGACAGAACAGACAGAAGACTACGGAGAGCAAGAGAAATCATTCAAGATTTAAGCTAGTCTCGCAAAACGTAGATCACCTTGGAAGAACGACAAACAAAACCCCCTGGTAAACAACAAAAGAAATCTACTCCAAGTGAATCATCGATAGACGAATCACATGCAGCAATGTCAAATAAATAACAAAAATTTAGAAAAGTCCTACAAAACCAAACTCGAGCAAAGACTATATTACCTACTTCTTTAACAAATGTTGCTAAAGGGAGCATCAATCCAAAGAAAAGTAGAACCCTTATGAAGTCTTTAATATCAAAATTCATATCGCCAACGCAAAAACGACCCAGCAGCATCTAATAATAGTATGACAAAAACGGTGGTTATTCGCAGTTTGAAACAGATACCGTGGTTTCCAAGAAAATATAAATTTTCGTTGTATTTCGAAACAAGAAATGGCAACTTTCTTGCTAAGCACTGCCGAAGGTACTCTATTGACAGAACAGACAGAAGATTACGGAGAGCAAGAGAAATCATTCAAGATTTAAGCTAGTCTCGCAAAACGTAGATCACCTTGGAAGAACGACAAACAAAACCCCCTGGTAAACAACAAAAGAAATCTACTCCAAGTGAATCATCGATAGACGAATCACATGCAACAATGTCAAATAAATAACAAAAATTTAGAAAAGTCCTACAAAACCAAACTCGAGCAAAGACTATATTACCTACTTCTATAACAAATGTTGCTAAAGGGAGCATCAATCCAAAGAAAAGTAGAACCCTTATGAAGTCTTCAATATCAAAATTCATATCGCCAACGCAAAAACGACCCAGGAGCATCTAATAATAGTATGACAAAAACGGTGGTTATTCGCAGTTTGAAACAGATACCGTGGTTTCCAAGAAAAATAAATTTTCGTTGTATTTCGAAACAAGAAATGGCAACTTTCTTGCTAAGCACTGCCGAAGGTACTCTATTGACAGAACAGACAGAAGATTACGGAGAGCAAGAGAAATCATTCAAGATTTAAGCTAGTCTCGCAAAACGTAGATCACCTTGGAAGAACGACAAACAAAACCCCCTGGTAAACAACAAAAGAAATCTACTCCAAGTGAATCATCGATAGACGAATCACATGCAGCAATGTCAAATAAATAAAAAAAAGTTTAGAAAAGTCCTACAAAACCAAACTCGAGCAAAGACTATATTACCTACTTCTTTAACAAATGTTGCTAAAGGGAGCATCAATCCAAAGAAAAGTAGTACCCTTATGAAGTCTTTAATATCAAAATTCATATCGCCAACGCAAAAACGACCCAGTAGCATCTAATAATAGTATGACAAAAACGGTGGTTATTCGCAGTTTGAAACAGATACTGTGGTTTCCAAGAAAATATAAATTTTCGTTGTATTTCGAAACAAGAAATGGCAACTTTCTTGCTAAGCACTGCCGAAGGTACTCTATTGACAGAACAGACAGAAGATTACGGAGAGCAAGAGAAATCATTCAAGATTTAAGCTAGTCTCGCAAAACGTAGATCACCTTGGAAGAACGACAAACAAAACCCCTTGGTAAACAACAAAAGAAATCTACTCCAAGTGAATCATCGATAGACGAATCACATGCAGCAATGTCAAATAAATAAAAAAAAGTTTAGAAAAGTCCTACAAAACCAAACTCGAGCAAAGACTATATTACCTACTTCTTTAACAAATGTTGCTAAAGGGAGCATCAATCCAAAGAAAAGTAGAACCCTTATGAAGTCTTTAATATCAAAATTCATATCGCCAACGCAAAAACGACCCAGCAGCATCTAATAATAGTATGACAAAAACGGTGGTTATTCGCAGTTTGAAACAGATACCGTGGTTTCCAAGAAAATAAAAATTTTCGTTGTATTTCGAAACAAGAAATGGCAACTTTCTTGCTAAGCACTGCCGAAGGTACTCTATTGACAGAACAGACAGAAGATTACGGAGAGCAAGAGAAATCATTCAAGATTTAAGCTAGTCTCGCAAAACGTAGATCACCTTGGAAGAACGACAAACAAAACCCCCTGGTAAACAACAAAAGAAATCTACTCCAAGTGAATCATCGATAGACGAATCACATGCAGCAATGTCAAATAAATAACAAAAATTTAGAAAAGTCCTACAAAACCAAACTCGAGCAAAGACTATATTACCTACTTCTTTAACAAATGTTGCTAAAGGGAGCATCAATCCAAAGAAAAGTAGAACCCTTATGAAGTCTTTAATATCAAAATTCATATCGCCAACGCAAAAACGACCCAGCAGCATCTAATAATAGTATGACAAAAACGGTGGTTATTCGCAGTTTGAAACAGATACCGTGGTTTCCAAGAAAATAAAAATTTTCGTTGTATTTCGAAACAAGAAATGGCAACTTTCTTGCTAAGCACTGCCGAAGGTACTCTATTGACAGAACAGACAGAAGATTACGGAGAGCAATAGAAATCATTCAAGATTTAAGCTAGTCTCGCAAAACGTAGATCACCTTGGAAGAACGACAAACAAAACCCCTTGGTAAACAACAAAAGAAATCTACTCCAAGTGAATCATCGATAGACGAATCACATGCAGCAATGTCTAATAAATCACAAAAAGTTTAGAAAAGTCCTACAAAACCAAACTCGAGCAAAAACTATATTACCTACTTCTTTAACAAATGTTGCTAAAGGGAGCATCAATCCAAAGAAAAGTAGAACTCTTATGAAGTCTTTAATATCAAAATTCAAATCGCCAACGCAAAAACGACCCAGCAAGCATCTAATAATAGTATGACAAAAACGGTGGTTATTCGCAGTTTGAAACAGATACTGTCGTTTCCAAGAAAATATAAATTTTCGTTGTATTTCGAAACAAGAAATGGCAACTTTCTTGCTAAGCACTGCCGAAGGTACTCTATTGACAGAACAGACAGAAGACTACGGAGAGCAAGAGAAATCATTCAAGATTTAAGCTAGTCTCGCAAAACGTAGATCACCTTGGAAGAACGACAAACAAAACCCCCTGGTAAACAACAAAAGAAATCTACTCCAAGTGAATCATCGATAGACGAATCACATGCAGCAATGTCAAATAAATAACAAAAATTTAGAAAAGTCCTACAAAACCAAACTCGAGCAAAGACTATATTACCTACTTCTTTAACAAATGTTGCTAAAGGGAGCATCAATCCAAAGAAAAGTAGAACCCTTATGAAGTCTTTAATATCAAAATTCATATCGCCAACGCAAAAACGATCCAGCAGCATCTAATAATAGTATGACAAAAACGGTGGTTTTTGCGCAGTTTGAAACAGATACCGTGGTTTCCAAGAAAAATAAATTTTCGTTGTATTTCGAAACAAGAAATGGCAACTTTCTTGCTAAGCACTGCCGAAGGTACTCTATTGACAGAACAGACAGAAGATTACGGAGAGCAAGAGAAATCATTCAAGATTTAAGCTAGTCTCGCAAAACGTAGATCACCTTGGAAGAACGACAAACAAAACCCCCTGGTAAACAACAAAAGAAATCTACTCCAAGTGAATCATCGATAGACGAATCACATAAAGCAATGTCAAATAAATAACAAAAATTTAGAAAAGTCCTACAAAACCAAACTCGAGCAAAGACTATATTACCTACTTCTTTAACAAATGTTGCTAAAGGGAGCATCAATCCAAAGAAATGTAGAACCCTGATAAAGTCTTCAATATCGAAATTCATATCGCCAACGTAAAAACGACCCAGCAGCATCTAATAATAGTATGACAAAAACGGTGGTTATTCGCAGTTTGAAACAGATACCGTGGTTTCCAAGAAAATATAAATTTTCGTTGTATTTCGAAACAAGAAATGGCAACTTTCTTGCTAAGCACTGCCGAAGGTACTCTATTGACAGAACAGACAGAAGATTACGGAGAGCAAGAGAAATCATTCAAGATTTAAGCTAGTCTCGCAAAACGTAGATCACCTTGGAAGAACGACAAACAAAACCCCCTGGTAAACAACAAAAGAAATCTACTCCAAGTGAATCATCGATAGACGAATCACATGCAGCAATGTCTAATAAATCACAAAAAGTTTAGAAAAGTCCTACAAAACCAAACTCGAGCAAAGACTATATTACCTACTTCTTTAACAAATGTTGCTAAAGGGAGCATCAATCCAAAGAAAAGTAGAACCCTTATGAAGTCTTTAATATCAAAATTCATATCGCCAACGCAAAAACGACCCAGCAGCATCTAATAATAGTATGACAAAAACGGTGGTTATTCGCAGTTTGAAACAGATACCGTGGTTTCCAAGAAAATATAAATTTTCGTTGTATTTCGAAACAAGAAATGGCAACTTTCTTGCTAAGCACTGCCGAAGGTACTCTATTGACAGAACAGACAGAAGATTACGGAGAGCAAGAGAAATCATTCAAGATTTAAGCTAGTCTCGCAAAACGTAGATCACCTTGGAAGAACGACAAACAAAACCCCTTGGTAAACAACAAAAGAAATCTACTCCAAGTGAATCATCGATAGACGAATCACATGCAGCAATGTCAATAAATAACAAAAAGTTTAGAAAAGTCCTACAAAACCAAACTCGAGCAAAGACTATATTACCTACTTCTTTAACAAATGTTGCTAAAGGGAGCATCAATCCAAAGAAAAGTAGAACCCTTATGAAGTCTTTAATATCAAAATTCATATCGCCAACGCAAAAACGACCCAGCAGCATCTAATACAAGTATGACAAAAACGGTGGTTATTCGCAGTTTGAAACAGATACCGTGGTTTCCAAGAAAATATAAATTTTCGTTGTATTTCGAAACAAGAAATGGCAACTTTCTTGCTAAGCACTGCCGAAGGTACTCTATTGACAGAACAGACAGAAGATTACGGAGAGCAAGAGAAATCTTTCAAGATATAAGCGAGTCTTACAAAGCGAAGATCACCGTGGAAAGACGAAAAACAAAATCTCCTGGTGAACAACAAGAGAAATCTACTCCAAGTGAATCATTGGTAGCCGAATCACGTGCACCAATGTCTGATTAATCACAAAAAGTTTAGAGAAGTCCTACAAAACCAAGAACGACATGTAAACTCGAGCAAAGGCTTAATTACCTACTTCTCTAACAAAAAATGATGAAAGGAACATGAATCCAAATAAAAGTAGAACCCTGAAGAAGTCTTAACTATGAATATTTATATCTCCAAAGCAGAACGATCCAGCAGCATCTAATACTAGTATGACAAAAGCAGTGGTAATTCGCAGTTTGAAACAGATACCGTGATTTCCACGAAAATATACATTTTCGTTTTTCCTTCGAAACAAGAAATGGCGACTTTCTGGCTAAGCAGTGCCGAAGGTACTCTCTTGACAGAGCAGACAGAAGATTACGGAGAGCTTAATTCTTTTAAACAATTTGAAATATGGAAAGAAAAATTTTAAATAGATGAAATGTGTCAGTATATTATTAGGAAACTTGGAGTTTGCTCGTCTGCTTGCAGTAAAATGTATTATTTTACATGCCATCGATCGGGATACTGTAATTCAAAAGGAGGAGGAATTCGACACCTAAAGACACAAGGAAGTTAATAAATTAATGGTTACAGCCCTGCTGAAATGAAAGTTTCCGTAACTGGTACTGGAATGTGCAGTGTTAAGTCGATGAGTTAAAATGTAGATGCTTGGGTGAATGAAGTTATATTAAGCGTGGGTGAATTTCAGCCATATATGCTCAAGAAGGGATGATACTGGGGGCAAAAATCCAGTTAAATACATTTTGTATTGGCAATATGACACCGAGGCATTCAGATATAAACTTCTTTCGGCCTATAAAAGCTGGAGAACTAGGTTTTTGTTACACAAGGGAGACGAAATTTTATCCAAAGTATGTTTTATTTTATTCAAGAAAGCAATCTCTTAAACGTATCATCTAAGAAGTACGTGTCTCACTTTCTACTAGAAAGTGTTATCCTGCGGATAACCGCTTTCCAAAAAGTTAGAGCGGAAAATAACACCGCCCGATTGACGCGCAACTTCTTCGTAAAACTTAATACGAAGATTAGATTGGAGAACAAATGCAGGGATCATAGACAAATGCCAGTTGACGGGGAAATTTCGGATAGAAAAGGAATGCCCACGATTGAAGGAAAAATTTCAAAAATATGAAAAGTTGATACAAAGATTCGATCGGAAATCAAACGCAATATAAATCACATAACAGTCGAAGAGAAGAAAAAAAAAGTAAATTTGCAGTTAATGTTTTTAAACAAGCACTATTTACAGCAATATGACCTAAAGCGTTCCTCTAGAGAAAAACACGATTATTTTTAATGCAGTAACATGCAGTTACACACGAAAAAAATCAGATCCAAGCATTCTCACTGTATTTGTTCTTAGAGGCTTCAGTTAAAGAAATGTGAATAAAAGATTGCTTCAAACGAAAAATAATTTGCTGATGTTTGGTTCACTGCAAAAATCTGCAGCTATCCAGGGGCACGAACGTGGACGGATCAGCATCACCCCCATAAAAATATAACCCTTCAATCCAAAAATACGTGCACATTCATCCATAGGGATGGAAATCAATAAAGTATTTCTTGATAAAGTATAAATGGAAAAATAGAAATGATACGTATGTAAAGAATTTCTCTATTAATAACACATAATAGCTTAAAACAAACACACACACACACACTTTAGACACATACCAGCTGACTGTTTGTAAGAATCTCCTCCGTAGTTATCATTGAGCTGAGCAATTCAAATAGGGTGCCTACCTAGCACCCACAGTATATGAAAACACAAAATGTTTAATCATTTTGTGGCCTCAGTAATGGTAGACTAAATACTAAGTCAGGTATACATGTGTACAAAGTAGAACTGAATATAGAAAAGGATTGAAATTAATCAAATAATGAGGCTAGAAAAAAAGCTTACCAAGAAAACTGAATAATTAAATATAACATAAAATATTTTTTTTAATGTTTGCCGACCAAAACTAACTACATATTGATATTCCGTAGATTATGGAAAGCCCATGGCGTATATTTGTCCCAATAGATGAAGGTTTATTAATGTATACATTTTCCTCAATATAATGCAAGAACATCATAATAATAGCACTAACGTAATAAGGTATATAAAAGAAATATTATAAACGCTAAACAGCCTGCTATAAATATTGCACAAATGCAAGCATATTTACAGGTACAGTGTAAATATGCTTGCATTTGTGCAAGCATAGAGTTAATAAAAGCAAGTTTAGAGTGAATAAAATCAACTTTAGAGTAAATAAAATCAACTTTAGAGTAAATAAATGGATACGCCAATGTACAATCTAAAAAGGGTTTAAAATTAATAACAAAAATATATGTTATCAAAATACAAAAACATAATTACCGGATCACGTATGAAATCCTCATTCTTAAACCATAATTTTCCCCTGAAATTCAAAATCACAAATCTTCACCAACTCCTACATGTCGTTTCTCGTCTAAAGCCACTTTGCGCTGGGTTTACTTGATGTGTAGGGATTCATATCCAGTGACACATAAGTAACAAATTATCACATGGGATAACACGTGCAATGATCCCTCCATGCTTCCCTCTTGAAGGCTTGGGAGTAACTGACTGCCAAGTGACCAGTGCACCATGTGATCATGTGATGAACGTCCAGTCTTATCATAATGCCTGCACTCAAACCGGTTTCCTACAGATTAGGGACAGGGAGTGGCAACAGGGGCTGTTCCTTCTATTTTGTTTTCATCCCCTTTCCCCCGCGTTCATACTGTTTGCAATCCATATGAACGAAACTGCCTCTCATATTTACTAAAAACTTCAAAATTTTAAAAATCAAGCAAATAATATTTTTAAAAATTAAGTAAAATATTTTTTATTACTTGTTTCAATTAAAAATTGTCTTTTAATTTATTGAATTTTTAAAAACGTTTCAATAAATCGTGTCTTTCATCTCATTTGTTAATTTGGTATTCTATTTGTGTTTATGTGTATCATAGTTTCTATAATTTCGTAGTAAAATAAAGCAAACCGTTTCTCAAACTAAGTAATGGAAAAGTATTGAAAACTAAGTTGACTCCAACTGTTATGCTAATGGCCTATTCGTCAGACTTGGATTTGTCAACCTCAAAAAAAAAATGAAGGATAAGAAGTTATTTGATACAATACAATCACAATTATTTTAGCTTTTAAGGGGACAGTGGACTTTCAAAATTGTGAAATTTGTCCAAAAATTCGATTTTATTTGATTGAATTGTGAAACTACCGACGAGTAAGAATGTGTTGCAAAAAGAATTTTTAATTTCTGTGATTACTTTCCTAGTCATAGGCATTTGTATTTAATTTAGATATTAGGTGGTTACTGATAGCAATAACTTTAAATGTGTTTTTCTCAAAATAAAAATTTTCATGTCATACGAATATTCAAACTGCTCCAGGCTCATTTCTAATTATCGTATTTCTTTGACATTTAAGTTTTATATACTTAACCGTATATCAAATAAATCTTATTGAAAAAAATTATGCTTCGTAGCTCAGAATTTCTAAATTTTGTACTTGAAAAGACGATTTATAGGTATTTTGCGTAATAAAATGGGTGTTTTCACTATTATTTTTTCTCTTTATATTTTTAATGAATGCTTAAAATATGAAATAAGTTTCATTGTTAGTTCTATAAGGTATCCTGTAAATAAAAATTACCATATTATATGCAAAAGAAATGCACATGTAACATTTTTAATTAGACCAATTTTTGATATAATTAATAATTCATAAATTATTCATATTTCATCATTAAATTTTAACTACGTTTACATATCTATGGTACTAATCCCATATTCAAATTTCAAGCAAATGCATTCAAAACAAAAAAAGTTAGGTTTGAAGGTCCACTGTCCCCTTAAATGAAAAGTGTAAATTTAAAGTAAATTCCGTTCTTAATTAGTTTATGAATTTGATAATTATGATTGTAAGTTATATATTCGTTACTCCAAGCAAAATTGTTGAGATAGACATGAAACTTTTGATTTTGCGTGTAGATTGGTTTGGTTAGGAGCGCTCCGGTCATTTTTTGCTGCACGTTGCTTAATTGAACAGGGACCTACTGCTTAAAGCCGATTCCGAACGGCTACAAACGTCCATGCCAAGAGGGGGATTCGAACCCACAGACTCTGGTACCGAAAGCCAGCGCCCTAGCCATTCGACCATCGTCCGGCAATTTTACGTGTAGAAACTTTCATGTTCTTACTAATTAAAATTTGTATGGGCTCGAGGTGGCCTAGTGGTAACGTGTGGGTTTTCAGTGCTGCGGAGAAAGGGTACAAACATCCCGGATGCCGCCCCTGAGGCTGCTCGATCAAAATTGCGGTGGCACCTGGCTAAATCGGACTGCGAACCTTGTGGTGCCGTTATAAACCGGAGCCCCACCCCTCTGCCCGCTAGCCTATTTGGACCAGGTCTTGAATAAATTCCGGCCAAGGGGGCTTTAGAAACAGCAACAACAACGGCAAAACTTACATTGTGGATCATTTTCGTGCTAAGCTGAAAACAAATTCTCCGGAAGCAAATTTAATCGTCTTGTTGATAAACGTGCGGCTATACTTTTGACTACTGAAAGATAAATTTTTAAGTTACCAATATAAAATATTAATTTCCTTCCTTTTGTCCTAAAACTGTTTCAGCCCCTTCTGTCTTAAAAATCTTGCAAAGTGAATTAGAATACGGAATATTGATGTAGGGAAAATGTCTCAGGCGGAATAGTTAGTTTTTTTTCTTAAAGCATTGTAAGCAAAAATTCTAATGTAAAACAAAAGTTGTTGTTTTTCTTTCAAATGCGGAGGCACTTGTCACTAGACATTCGCCCGCATGTGAGTTACTGGGCAAGCAGCGCCTTGCAGACACCAGACCAGTGGTCAATATCGAATGCGACCGGCCGCCGTAACTCACACCGCATTCATTTAAGGACCAATCATATAAGGGGGCACCATATAGGCGGCCAGCACTAACGGCTACAAGCCGCTCCCGCAATTTAGAACTGAGTCAAGTGACGAGACCAGGACACTTGACCCCGCACCTCCAGAGGTAAATTTCGGAACTTGGAGGACATTGCAGCCACGACAGATTTTACGTCCACCAGCCGCCATTTGTATACACGGCGATGGATTTGCAGCGACGGGCATCGAAACAGAGACGTTTAGATTACTACCCCGCTGCCCTTGCCAACTAAAACCATCGCGCTCCGTAAAAAATAAAAATCATGTACATCTGATTTTTTGGAGGGGAGAGAATATATTATACCTTCGGCCCTTGAGTTTTAAAGTCATTATATTCAAAGGCCCGGCAGCTGTGATAAATAGCAGTTAACTCTGCTTTTAAATAGATTACCGTATTATTCTAGGAATTTGAGTCTCACAGAGCAACTACAGATTTTAAGCAGCAAGTGTCAACTCTTGAAAGACAACTAGGTAATACCTTTCACTCATTAGCATTCCTGTATTCAGACAATTCTTAGCAACTTGTCTAGTTTATCTGCTGTTAAGTTACCTACAAAGCAGCATGCTCCATTAACCAACACTAACAGCGTAGCTAACTGTAATGCTGCTTCTCATTTAAAGTCATTTTCTACTAAGAAGTCAGCCTCTACTAATAGAGAAGATCGAAAACTAGATAGAAGTGTAAACCAGCCAGCAGGAAGATCTCAAACTAATTTACGGCCAGCCCCACCAATTTCCAGTCGATACAGTTGTACCATTTTCAAGAAAATGGTACATGTAAGGTTTACATAAGTCTCGATTCACAATAATCGAACTTTTTTAAAGATTAATTAGAAGAGTTTTAAAGATTAATTTTTAGAATTTAATTTATCAAATGCTGATCACGTGGCTTCTTTCTTTTTGATACTTTAAATTAATTTATCGTCACATACATAACAAAAATATAAATTGACAAAATAAACATATTTTTTTCTTTCTAATGCGGCAGACGATTGGACATTATCCAATTCTTCTACATTATTTTGTCTATAAAAATATCCGTTACGATTTATATATATATATATATATATATATATATATATATATATATATATTGCATTAATTGCATACATTGACCATTGTATTTAATTTGAATGTACTCCGTAGCGAAGTACGGGTTTTTTCATATCACTACGCATGCGTCCAGATTGCAACTTTCCGAAAATACTAAATTTGACATTATTGTAATATCTGGTTAAAATATATATATTATATGGTTAAAATATCGAAATAAAGTTGCTTTGTGTCTATATTACGTTGTTTCTAATAAATTATTTGGGTTTAGATAGCAAATAATCTTTTTTAACTTTACTTGTTAAGCCTAACAACTCATAAAACAAAATGGATGCCATAGGCTGATATTGTCACGTGAAAACTGACAAGACGGTTAAATACACAGACGTGGAGTATAGAAATTTTATTGGAAGTAATGAAGTGCTATCGGAGTGATAGTACAGAGCAAGACTGCCTCTCAACTGGAGTGCAGAAACTTATATATCCTAACAGAACATTCAAATTAATTTAATTTACATATACTGGAATATTCTGGAAATTCCCAGAAAGGAGAATTAAATTAATTAAATAAATAAAACGCAGCCCACGACCGGCGGGTTTCGAACTTAGGACCGAGCGCTCTGAAGGTACACATCGCTACCTCACAGCCACCGATTCACTCTCGAGAAATGGAAAATGTGGCAATATATTTATGAAGCGGTCGCTCCGGAAGCATTTCAGATAGATAGATCTGTGCTATTATTAGGATAGATACCCGAAGTTAGGGTGAAGTGTTAAATCTCTATACATGTAAATATGGATATAAGTGCCAGTTTGCTCATGGTGTTGGTGAATTGAGAACTCTAACACACCATCCAAAGTATAAGACAGAACTGTGTCGTACATTTCATAATACAGGCTTCTGTCCGTATGGTCCACGTTGCCACATATAATAGTGAAGATTCTAAGACGTGTCTCCTGAATACATTTCAAAATAATGGCAGTAACACTGGGAATGTGAGCCTATCTCCACCCAAACATTCAACCTCGCCTCTAGTTCCCAAATAGCTTGAGATCTGCAGTTAAAGCCATGGTTCCACTGGCGAAACCTATCAGTAGTTCAAATAGTAGTGGCTCTCCCACATCATCTCTTGGTGGTTTCATCCTTGATGATAGCGATTTATCATACAACTTGCCCCAAGTTCCTCAGAAAGGACCGCCAATTGTCAGTATTGGTTTTTTTAGCCCTGATTATAGTCCTGAATAAACAACAATAACTAACCTTGACATCAGCCAAAATATTTCTCTTCACAGCAAAGTTTTGAAACAGAGGATAATCTTATATCTTCAATCAACATGTTGGATACTGAAATGTAAAAGCTGAACAGTGAAGAAGAGGACAGTATTAACACTGAAAACACGACGAAAGCTGAACTTTAGGCAACACTATCGCTAAGACATTAGAATTCGGCTAATATCCTGATGCCAGGCCTTCTCTGTTCTCCGCCTCACAGAAAGGATTCTTGCCTCACGATGTAGCCTTTCAAAACAATTATGCGAATATGTAGTTTTAATACGAAAATTTCATTCAAAATTAAAAATAAAAGAAATCCACAACTGCCAGTGAATAACGATAATATGAAACGTAAGAGATGATTTCCATCACATCGGACATAAAACAATGTGTTGAAGCAAACAAATTTTGTCGAAGTCTCCCAAGAATACTTCGAGAGTAAATAATGAAAACGATAGCATGCAACAAAGAACATCCACATTCCTCACATTGGAAAGAATTCTTCAAATGTGTGTATGAAGAAACCATGATAAAAATTATTTGACTCTACAAATGTAGCGACTGCAAATACAATCACCCTGCCCAGAGAAGACAGTTTATTATGGATAGTGACATGAAAAATTATGCGTATGTTGGACAGTTTCCCCTTTCTTCATTGGTGAGATCCATTTTGATCATTTCTTAGCCCCTTCCCAACCCCACATACACTGCTTATACTTCGCTGCATGTAGCGGTTGCGAATACAGTCACCCTGCCAAGAGTAGATATGAGTGTCTTATGTCTAGTGACAAGAAAGAAATATGCAACTGTTAGAAGTGTACAAATTCCTCACTGGTGAGATCTATTACAATGATTCCTTAAAATATTTAAAATTTTCGAAATTCAATTAAATCCCAAGCTTTATCTGGACATTCCCCCTGCCCACAGGAGACATGAGTGTCTCACGGTTAGTGACAGGAAGAAATATAGGTCTGTTGGAGAATGTGCATTTTGTTCATTAGTGAGATCCATTTCAATCATTCCTTGAAAGTGTTTAAAATTATCCAAATTCAATCAAATTCAAAGCTTTATCTGCACAATCCCCTTGTCCACAGCAGACACGAGTGTCTTACAGATAGTGACAGGAAGAAATATTTTGTGCTGGAGAGCATGGACATTCCTCACCGGTAAGAACCATTTTAATATTTCTCTAAAAGTTCTTAAAATTTTCAAATTGATTCGCATCCGAAGCTTAATTTGGAGAATCCGCATGATCAAGGGAGACACGAGCGTTTTACACATAGTGACAGGAAGAAATATGCGTGGGCTGGAGGGCCTGGACATTCCTCACGGGTAAGAACCATTTTAATAATTCTCTAAAAGTGCTTAAAATTTTCAAATTGATTCACATCCGAAGCTTCATTTGGAGAATCCGCATGATCACAGGACACACGGGTGTCTTACATATAATGACAGGAAGAAATATGCGTGTGCTGGAGAGCATGGACATTCCTCACTGGTAAGAACCATTTTAATAATTCTCTAAAAGTGCTTAAAATTTTCAAATTGATTCACATCCGAAGCTTCATTTGGAGAATCCGCATGATCACAGGACACACGGGTGTCTTACATATAATGACAGGAAGAAATATGCGTGTGCTGGAGAGCATGGACATTCCTCACTGGTAAGGACCATTTTAATAATTCTCTAAAAGTGCTTAAAATTTTCAAATTGATTCACATCCAAAGCTTCATTTGGAGAATCCACATGATCACAGGAGACACGAGTGTCTTATAGATAGTGACAGGAAGAAATATGCGTGTGCTGGAGAGCATGGACATTCCTCACCGGTAAGAACCATTTTAATAATTCTCTAAAAGTGCTTAAAATTTTCAAATTGATTCACATCCGAAGCTTTATTTGGAGAATCCACATGATCACAGGACACACGGGTGTCTTACATATAATGACAGGAAGAAATATGCGTGTGCTGGAGAGCATGGACATTCCTCACCGGTAAGAACCATTTTAATAATTCTCTAAAAGTGCTTAAAATTTTCAAATTGATTCACATCCGAAGCTTTATTTGGAGAATCCACATGATCACAGGACACACGGGTGTCTTACATATAATGACAGGAAGAAATATGCGTCTGCTGGAGAGCATGGACATTCCTCACCGGTAAGAACCATTTTAATAATTCTCTAAAAGTGCTTAAAATTTTCAAATTGATTCACATCCGAAGCTTAATTTGGAGAATCTGCATGATCAAGGGAGACACGAGCGTTTTAAAAATAGTGACAGGAAGAAATATTCGTGGGCTGGAGGGCATGGACATTCCTCACGGGTAAGAACCATTTTAATAATTCTCTAAAAGTGCTTAAAATTTTCAAATTGATTCACATCCGAAGCTTTATTTGGAGAATCCACATGATCACAGGACACACGGGTGTCTTACATATAATGACAGGAAGAAATATGCGTGTGCTGGAGAGCATGGACATTCCTCACTGGTAAGAACCATTTTAATAATTCTCTAAAAGTGCTTAAAATTTTCAAATTGATTCACATCCGAAGCTTCATTTGGAGAATCCGCATGATCACAGGACACACGGGTGTCTTACATATAATGACAGGAAGAAATATGCGTGTGCTGGAGAGCATGGACATTCCTCACTGGTAAGAACCATTTTAATAATTCTCTAAAACTGCTTAAAATTTTCAAATTGATTCACATCCGAAGCTTCATTTGGAGAATCCGCATGATCACAGGACACACGGGTGTCTTACATATAATGACAGGAAGAAATATGCGTGTGCTTGAGAGCATGGACATTCCTCACCGGTAAGAACCATTTTAATAATTCTCTAAAAGTGCTTAAAATTTTCAAATTGATTCACATCCGAAGATTCATTTGGAGAATCCACATGATCACAGGAGACACGAGTGTCTTATAGATAGTGACAGGAAGAAATATGCGTGTGTTGGAGAGCATGGACATTCCTCACTGGTAAGAACCATTTTAATAATTCTCTAAAAGTGCTTAAAATTTTCAAATTCATTCACATCCGAAGCTTCATTTGGAGAATCCACATGATCACAGGAGACACGAGTGTCTTACATATAATGACAGGAAGAAATATGCGTGTGCTGGAGAGCATGGACATTCCTCACTGGTAAGAACCATTTTAATAATTCTCTAAAAGTGCTTAAAATTTTCAAATTGATTCACATCCGAAGCTTCATTTGGAGAATCCGCATGATCACAGGACACACGGGTGTCTTACATATAATGACAGGAAGAAATATGCGTGTGCTGGAGAGCATGGACATTCCTCACTGGTAAGAACCATCTTAATAATTCTCTAAAAGTGCTTAAAATTTTCAAATTGATTCACATCCGAAGCTTCATTTGGAGAATCCGCATGATCACAGGACACACGGGTGTCTTACATATAATGACAGGAAGAAATATGCGTGTGCTGGAGAGCATGGACATTCCTCACTGGTAAGAACCATTTTAATAATTCTCTAAAAGTGCTTAAAATTTTCAAATTGATTCACATCCGAAGCTTCATTTGGAGAATCCGCATGATCACAGGACACACGGGTGTCTTACATATAATGACAGGAAGAAATATGCGTGTGCTGGAGAGCATGGACATTCCTCACTGGTAAGAACCATTTTAATAATTCTCTAAAAGTGCTTAAAATTTTCAAATTGATTCACATCCGAAGCTTCATTTGGAGAATCCACATGATCACAGGAGACACGAGTGTCTTATAGATAGTGACAGGAAGAAATATGCGTGTGCTGGAGAGCATGGACATTCCTCACCGGTAAGAACCATTTTAATAATTCTCTAAAAGTGCTTAAAATTTTCAAATTGATTCACATCCGAAGCTTTATTTGGAGAATCCACATGATCACAGGACACACGGGTGTCTTACATATAATGACAGGAAGAAATATGCGTCTGCTGGAGAGCATGGACATTCCTCACCTGGTAAGAACCATTTAATAATTCTCTAAAAGTGCTTAAAATTTTCAAATTGATTCACATCCGAAGCTTAATTTGGAGAATCCGCATGATCAAGGGAGACACGAGCGTTTTAAACATAGTGACAGGAAGAAATATTCGTGGGCTGGAGGGCATGGACATTCCTCACGGGTAAGAACCATTTTAATAATTCTCTAAAAGTGCTTAAAATTTTCAAATTGATTCACATCCGAAGCTTTATTTGGAGAATCCACATGATCACAGGACACACGGGTGTCTTACATATAATGACAGGAAGAAATATGCGTGTGCTGGAGAGCATGGACATTCCTCACTGGTAAGAACCATCTTAATAATTCTCTAAAAGTGCTTAAAATTTTCAAATTGATTCACATCCGAAGCTTAATTTGGAGAATCCGCATGATCATGGGAGACACGAGCGTTTTACACATAGTGACAGGAAGAAATATGCGTGGGCTGGAGGGCATGGACATTTCTCACGGGTAAGAACCATTTTAATAATTCTCTAAAAGTGCTTAAAATTTTCAAATTGATTCACATCCGAAGCTTCATTTGGAGAATCCACATGATCACAGGAGACACGAGTGTCTTATAGATAGTGACAGGAAGAAATATGCGTGTGCTGGAGAGCATGGACATTCCTCACTGGTAAGAACCATTTTAATAATTCTCTAAAACTGCTTAAAATTTTCAAATTGATTCACATCCGAAGCTTCATTTGGAGAATCCGCATGATCACAGGACACACGGGTGTCTTACATATAATGACAGGAAGAAATATGCGTGTGCTGGAGAGCATGGACATTCCTCACTGGTAAGAACCATTTTAATAATTCTCTAAAAGTGCTTAAAATTTTCAAATTGCTTCACATCCGAAGCTTCATTTGGAGAATCCGCATGATCACAGGACACACGGGTGTCTTACATATAATGACAGGAAGAAATATGCGTGTGCTGGAGAGCATGGACATTCCTCACCGGTAAGAACCATTTTAATAATTCTCTAAAAGTGCTTAAAATTTTCAAATTGATTCACATCCGAAGCTTCATTTGGAGAATCCGCATGATCACAGGACACACGGGTGTCTTACATATAATGACAGGAAGAAATATGCGTGTGCTGGAGAGCATGGACATTCCTCACTGGTAAGAACCATTTTAATAATTCTCTAAAAGTGCTTAAAATTTTCAAATTGATTCACATCCGAAGCTTCATTTGGAGAATCCGCATGATCACAGGACACACGGGTGTCTTACATATAATGACAGGAAGAAATATGCGTGTGCTTGAGAGCATGGACATTCCTCACCGGTAAGAACCATTTTAATAATTCTCTAAAAGTGCTTAAAATTTTCAAATTGATTCACATCCGAAGATTCATTTGGAGAATCCACATGATCACAGGAGACACGAGTGTCTTATAGATAGTGACAGGAAGAAATATGCGTGTGTTGGAGAGCATGGACATTCCTCACTGGTAAGAACCATTTTAATAATTCTCTAAAAGTGCTTAAAATTTTCAAATTCATTCACATCCGAAGCTTCATTTGGAGAATCCACATGATCACAGGAGACACGAGTGTCTTACATATAATGACAGGAAGAAATATGCGTGTGCTGGAGAGCATGGACATTCCTCACTGGTAAGAACCATTTTAATAATTCTCTAAAAGTGCTTAAAATTTTCAAATTGATTCACATCCGAAGCTTCATTTGGAGAATCCGCATGATCACAGGACACACGGGTGTCTTACATATAATGACAGGAAGAAATATGCGTGTGCTGGAGAGCATGGACATTCCTCACTGGTAAGAACCATTTTAATAATTCTCTAAAAGTGCTTAAAATTTTCAAATTGATTCACATCCGAAGCTTCATTTGGAGAATCCGCATGATCACAGGACACACGGGTGTCTTACATATAATGACAGGAAGAAATATGCGTGTGCTGGAGAGCATGGACATTCCTCACCGGTAAGAACCATTTTAATAATTCTCTAAAAGTGCTTAAAATTTTCAAATTGATTCACATCCGAAGATTCATTTGGACAATCCACATGATCACAGGAGACACGAGTGTCTTATAGATAGTGACAGGAAGAAATATGCGTGTGTTGGAGAGCATGGACATTCCTCACTGGTAAGAACCATTTTAATAATTCTCTAAAAGTGCTTAAAATTTTCAAATTCATTCACATCCGAAGCTTCAATTGGAGAATCCACATGATCACAGGAGACACGAGTGTCTTATAGATAGTGACAGGATGAAATATGCGTGTGTTGGAGAGCATGGACATTCCTCACTGGTAAGAACCATTTTAATAATTCTCTAAAAGTGCTTAAAATTTTCAAATTCATTCACATCCGAAGCTTAATTTGGAGAATCCGCATGATCAGAGGAGACACGAGTGTTTTACACATAGTGACAGGAAAAAATATGCGTGGGCTGGAGGACATGGACATTCCTCACTGGTGGTCATTCCTTAAAAGTGTTTAAAATTTTAAAAATGCAATTAAATCCAAAGCCTTATCTGGACAATCCCCCTGCCCACATTAGACATGAGTGCCTAACGGATAGGGACAGGAAGAAATGTGTATGTGTTGAAAAGTGTAAATTTTCCTCACTCGTGAGATCCATTTCAATCATTCCTTAAAAGTGCTTAAAATTTAAAAAATTTATTCAAATTCAAAACTTTATGTGGATAATCCCCCTACCCACAGGAGGAATAAGTTTCTTATGGATAGTGACAAGAAGAAATATGCGTCTTTTGGATAATGTGCGTTTTCTTGACTGGTGAGATCCATTTCAATTACGAAATGTGACTAGCTGGTAAAAAATGGACCAAAATCTGCGATAGCCAGAGCTTTTGAAACTGACCACAGAAATTGTATTCACTGGGATTAGTGTTATTTGAGTTATATGCAGCAAAGAATTCACATCCACACGTCCTACCGTGAAACTGACCACAGAAATTGTATTCACTGGGATTAGTGTTATTTGAGTTATATGCAGCAAAGAATTCACATCCACACGTCCTACCTTTTTATGGAGTCAGACACGAAGGACTACGTTTAATCACCTGACGTAACTTCTATGGTGGTGTTCTAAAAATAAGTAAACCGGCATCATAGAACTAATCCCGTACAATAACGAATATCTTAGCACGTGGAAATTCCAGGAAGACCACACAGTGCGCGGCTTGAGCAAATAAGTGATTCCCACTACTTTCGCTGATAGAGTAGAAGACAATCGCCTAGCGACATAAAAGGAAGGACGAGCTAACGGAAGCTCGCGGAAAAATAAGCAAGCTACAAAGGGGAGGAGATTAGTTAGCTGGGAATGTAACTGCACAAAGAAAGTAGGCGTTTCCGAGACCTTTCGAGAACGTTCAGTGGACGTATTTAAAGTCTCCGAACGACAGAGGATTTAGTTAGTTAGAGATGTAGTGAGAGTTAAGTAAAGCTGAATCCAAGACATGATGCTGTCACATTGCTGCTGGGTCAATAAAGACTTGAATGAGTGCCGCGAAAACTCAAGTCTGACCTTCCTCGTCAATGCCGTGTGAACCCATGATTTTAATTTGTTTTATTTTGTAAATAGCCTGTATTTAATTGATAAATGCAATTAAAGCCAAAACAAAAAGAAAATACAAAAAGGCTGGCAGTTATTTTATTAAGGCGAAGTCCTTGCAGACTTTGTGAAGGGCAATGTGCTGCCTGCCATTGCCAGGTTGCGAGTTCTTCACATCTTTTTTAATGAGTTCTTCAAAATTTTATAATCTTTCAAGTCCAATATTTGAATGATTTTTTCTAAATTTTTTGTAACCTTTCATAATTTAAAAAGGTGCTATTATTAAAAAGGAAAAATAATTTTTTAAGTCCAACGTTTTAAAAGCACCGCCCAAACACATTGGAGAGAAAAATTTTCCACTCCGCCAAACACGGTAAAATCTCCAAAATCAGCGGGAAAAAAATCCAAGATGGTGGACTCGCCCCCATTTCTAGACTCTTTCCCAGCTGAATGTCAGGTGATGCCGTCCACTTCAAATTGGTTAATAACTCTGTGCACGGAAAAACGATGGGAAATAAACGTAAGAGTAGACATTCAGTCAAGAAGGCCGAAAAATATTAGAGTCGGCAGTTCCAATACTACCGTCATGTTGGTTGGTGTTCCACGTATTTTTCCAGTTTTTTTTTTTAATTTCAGGAAACTTTGGGCAGTTTCTATAGGTAGAAGGGGTTGGCCCCCCACAGTTCGCACACTTACATGGGTCTTCCAGTGCCTTTCGGCAGAATTTCTAAGCCAGTTTGGTCGGCCTCGCCACACTTCACACATCTGAGGCTAGTAAGCAAACAGAGCTATAATGGAAGAAGCCGTGGCAATTTTTTAAGCAAGTTATAGCCAAGCAGGTCGTGTTCGGGGGCTTTAGGCGTTTACTTGCTCCAAGATTATTTTTAATTCTTCAGCTGTCACCTCTGTGAAGGTGTATGTTTTGTCTACGGAGGTCCATTATCCGGTTGCGATTTTGTTATGAATAGAATTGTTAGAAACTTCTCTTGTAGGTTGGCTACAGTGAGAGTTGCATATTCCGGTAGAAAGTTATCTATCTGAGTTGCGGTGAAACATTTGTTTGTTGCGAGTTTGAAGGCTTTGTCGAATGTCGTGTCCGTTTGTTCGCAGAATTCTTTCCATGTTTCTGTCCTAGCTTTTGTTTTACTTTTCTTATAGATTGAGCGCTCTTCCCTGTAGTTTATTGGAATTCGTGGTAGTATTGTAGATGAACTTAAGGTGCACGGCTCTGCTAAAGTAATGTAAGAAATCTTCCGAGATGTGGCGTCGGTTTTTCAGCTCCAGAAAAAAACTTAGAAAGGTAGGTACGAATTACGATATCTTGGATGACATGTGGATATTTCTAGGTCATGATAACCCGGTCTCTATGAAAATGGGAGGCTTAATCGGCAAACTGTATTCTGCGAGGGAGGATTACGGCGATGCTCGCTACTAGACCGACGAAATTTGCACAAAGATGACTGTTCTACCAGAACGATAGAAGAACCTTTGATGAGGAAAGCGTCCATTTTAGACAAGACGTATGATTTCGAAGAAGCTTTGAGGCCCTACTGTAAAGCTTATTGGACTAGAAAAGATAATTTGGGAAGTGACCACAGGAAAACTTTACTAAGTTTGATTTGCAAAATAACGACTGTTTCCGATATGGGTAATTACGAAAAAGCACTATCGATCTTGGAAAAATTAAGGGGGATTCAGGAAGAGCACAATTACAGAGTTGTTACTCACAGACATTAACACTGGAATGTTACGCTTTGCGCGAGGAGAATATGAAGAAACTCTTGTCGCTTTTACGGAGGATACAAATGCAGAGAAGGCTCCTAAACGTATTAAAGTTTGGAAGCGATGCGACGAGAGCGACTTCGCATCTGAATTTGAAATTTATTCGGGTAAAAAGGAAGTCGTTGAGAAAAACCTGGGAGAGAATGTAGTGAAGAGACTGACGGAACATCTACACGGCAAGAATCATCGTGTGTTCATGGATAATTATTTTACTACGTACGACAAGTTCGACCAGCTCATATCGCTCTACGAGGTGGATCAAAAAAGTAAGAAGTGGTGGCATCGCATATTTTTCCATTTTGTAGATGTAGTTGTAACCAACAACTACATACTACACAAAATGCTTTCTAATGCAGAGGAGGCTCCTAAAAGTATTAAGGCAATGATACAGAACAACATAGGCAAATTGCTCGGAAGAATTGGCTGATATCCTGAAGCAAGGTTCATTTTTAAAAAGGTCCTTAAAAAGAGAAAACAAATTAATATCGACCAGGAGATGCTGAGTATTTATAGGGGTATTTCTGTTACTCTTGCGAAAGAGGGGCGGTCCATCACAGCCCATGCGAAGCTCAACATGCTGATTGAAGCAAGTAATCGCGTTTTAGACTCTCGACACTCTGTAATATTATCTATTCAAGATGATCTGGGAATGCTGTACTCCACACAAGGACGATACGAAGAAGCTCTCTACGTATTCTTAAAAATTTGGGACTTGAGAAAAAAGGTTTTCGGACATTTCCATCCCACTACATTGAAGGCCTAATGCCAAGGTAAAGACGGCGAAGCGTTCAGAATGTATCACGAAGTCCGGCCATTACTGGATTCACCTTTTTGATCCTGAAGAACCCCATTGTTTGTCTGTTGAAGTTGCTTAAATTTATCTGAGTCCAGGTTTGCATTGTAAAGCATTTGAAATTTACTACGAAAACTACGAAAAAAAGGCTACGGCTTAGAGCGCTTATCATGCATTCACCGAAGAAGCAGTCGAGGTAATGCAAAGTTTCGCTAGTGAAATATGTTTGTCAAAACTTATGAGGGCAACAGTGTTCGACGAATTAACTAGCATCAGGACTTACCTTGAAGAGAGGAACAAATTGTCTACTTGCTACATGATTTAGCGCATACTCTGCATGGTCCTAAAATATTTCAGAAGTTGGCCTTGTTAGAACGCAGAATTCTTTCCAGATATCACCTTTTCAAGTCGATATTCCGAAAACAGCTATCGCAACACCCTCCATATTATATGAATATTTATTTACGCCTTTTGGGTTATCAAACGCCGCCCAAACGTTCCAACGCTTCCTGAATAAAGCCCTTCAAGGACTCGACTTCATACTTCTTAATTTCTTGACGATATTCTAGTCGTTAGTGCTGTCGAAGAGAATCATTTACAACATTTAAAAATCCTTTTCCAAAAACTTTCCAATCACGGAATTCGAACAAACCTTGAAAAATGTATTCCCGGTGTTAAAGAACTTCCTTTTCTGAGACATTTGGTTAACGGTGAAAGCCATAACCCACTCCCAGAACGACTTCATTCTATACTTACGCTGCAACTATCAAAGACAATTCATGAATTTAGACGTTTCCTTCGTTTATTTATTACCGCTGTTTATGTCCCGCATGTAGCCCACTGACAGGCCCTCTTGACAAACTACGGGAGCAAATGAAAAAAAAAAAACACGAGTCTATTATTCAATAGAAACCTGAAGCAACGCGTGCTTATCGAGAACGGAAATATAAATTAGCAAATGCTACCTTGCTGTTCCAACTCTGACCAACGTAACCTCTTTAAAGTTAGGATCTAAGCATGTGGTTCCTGAAACGAGGGGGGGGGGGGAAGCTTAAACATTATTGAATACATGCAGTGACTGTCAAAACGCGGAGGAGTATTTGTGTTAATTTGGAATTTATTTTCAGAAAAATAGCTTTGATTTATTACTTCCTTGTGCTTATCGATTTGGAAACAACATATTTACTTTCACAGCCCAGAGCACCCGAAAAACATAAAACAACTTCGACGATTCCTGTGTTTTTCAAATTATTTCAGGTAGTGATGAAACGTGTAGTAAAGATGAAACATTTTGATTCTAATCTGACAGTGAAAAAATGTTAGCAAATAAAGGCGAAAATCCAGCTAACCTCTATTCATAAGGCACGGTTTAACAAGGCCAACATATACGCTCTCCTAATTCCAGAGGCTGACTGCGACGATGTAGATATTACTCTTAATGAAAATGTTGATAAAACTGACAATCACGAGGCCATGGATTCTCAGGCCACCATAACTCAAAACAAAAAATATATCATATTTATTACGAGTCTGGGAAGAACTATAAAACTCTCCTTCAGAAAATTATGAGAAAATTAAATCTAGAGATTTAATCGAAAGGGTATCGAAAAAATTTTATAATGATGTTGAACACAACAACAGTATTCTTTATTAAGAAAGAAAATCGAAAGACACATAGCAAATCGAACTGAAATTATTCACTCATTCCCAACTTTCAATCGTGATATTTAAAACCTATAAACTCTCTATACATATAAATTGTTAAGCATTTTTTGCCAAGATATTATTTTAAATATTGCATCCCCCTAAAACAAGGAGGAAAATATTCTGAACACATTAAGATGTATACACGTTTTAAACTCATATTTTAAAATGACAACCTAACTGAAGTCTGTCAGCGTAAGAACAGAACCATGGCTACAAATTATTTCGGAAAACTTTATGTTTGTAATGCTAGTAAATGACTAAATGTTCCTCTCACCTGCTGTTAAAAGCAGAACGTTTACCAATATGTTTTAATATCTATGCCATATGATGTTTACAATATGTATAAGGGGGGGGGCTGCCTTCCAGCACCCATACTCCCGCCATTAAGGACCCGCTCAAACAACTCGGTATTGTGCCAATTAAAGTGGTTTAACTCACAAATAAAAAAACTGAAACCCCAATGTCTTTCATAGCCTGCCTTAGGCCCCCTCCAAACTTAGACAACCTCAAGAATTTAAAAAATACCATTCACCTCAGTATCACCATTCAAACATGCCGGCTTGACTTAATGCTATAATTGCCAGAAGTTCGACCACAGTAGCCTTACTTGTAAATTAACCTCCAAGCCAGGATTTACCCTGTCAGAGGTGATCCCACCAAATTTAAGAGTGCAAACTGCTTCGAAAACCACACGGCTAACTATAAGGGATGCTCTCGGCATCCACTAAACGTTGACAAAGGCAGAAATAAAATTACTAGAAAACCTGCCGCTCCTGCAAGGACTTTCGTGCCGGCACCAGTGCCGACCACCTCCGCGTCGGCGAACCGGGCCGCCGAGAAAAACTATACAATTGTTCCTGACACTGTAACAGTTAGAACTAGTGAATCTCAACCATCAACTTCACACGTTAATCCCAACTTAAAACCAAAATAAAGAACAATAATTGACCTGCCAAGGTCAATTGCTGAGCTCAGAGAGTTCTTGGAAGAATCTGACATTGATATTGTGTTAATTGAGGAAACGAAACTTAAAAACTTTCGATTTAATATCTGTAATTTTAACTTTACCGTAAAGATAGAATTACCGTGCCTTGTGGTTAAATCAGGTTCGAAACATGAGATTACCATGGGCAAATGAATTTTAAGAAATTTGAAAAGTGGTTAAGGAGAAAGCTCATCCCCAATCTAACTTTGCGCAAGCTCGGGATACGTCCGATTCGATAAGCTCGAGAGATGATGAATAGTGAAAGTAATATGAACAGTAATATTAAATTTTTCTCCCTTATACACTGACGGGGTCCATTTACTGTAGTTCCCACTACCCTTCCTGTAGGTCCTGAAGGTTTAGTGTCGGTAGTTTAGTAGTGAGGAGTACGTAAGATGGCTGAGGCATGCATTGAAATTCCGAGTGTGCAAGTTCTCCATCCGCAGAGGGGTTGATGAGAAAGGACTGAACATTTTTGTGACATTAGGAAGGGAAAACTTTGACAATTGCGACGTTATGTTCCTGCAAAATTTCACAGAACAGTGTTTGAGGCGCTGCACAATCTTTATCATCCTGGAATTCGAGCCACTAAAAAATCTCATCTTGGAACGATTTGTTTGGCTGTCTATGCTCGTAGACATTGCTAAGTGGACAAGCAGCTGTACAAGCTGTCAGCGCTCAAAAGTCCTTAGGCATACTCATAGTGCACCCCAAGCCTTCTCACTTCCATCACGAGGTTTTGACCATGTACATATTGGCCTCGTGTGAACTCTTCCGCCATCGGACGATTTTCATTACCAACTCACATGTGTACACGGGTTCACGAGATGGCCTGAAGCCATACCATTACAAGATATGTCTGCAGAGACAATCGCAAGGGTGCACTCGTCACCAAGTGGATCGGAAGATACAGTGAACCATCCATCATTACAGAGGACTACAAAGGGGAGGCAACTAGTCGGCTGGGAATGTAACTGGACAGAGATGGTTGGTTGATTTGGGTTTATTGGCGCAAGGTCCAGATATGGACAAGCTGCGCCAAACACACGGTAGGATTAGTAGAATACTTAAAAAGGTATATTGTCACCTCACGGATGTAAAAAGAAGATAAAAACCAAGTTAAATCGGAGTAGATGAAACCAATGTTAAGGAACAAAATAAGACGTGATGCAGAAACATGAAGAAATTCATATAAAAGGTGATAAAACTATGAACAATTCAAAGAAATTTAAAAAGATGACACAAACAATGAAATAGAAAGGAAAATAACATGCCACGTGATTAGAACAATGGTATAAAAAGTGATAAAAAGGTTCGATGGCTTGAAACGGTGATATATAAATACGATTCGTGTTAGATATTTCAGTCGAAAAGTCTAGAGAGGACAAAGCTCGCAAAATACTCGTCGAAAGTATAATAAATGCGCAGAAAAATGAGACGCATATAAATCAAGCAGGAGTGGTAAAAGATGTGATAAGAGCAAAGTTAAAAGCAGTGAAATGTAAACGCGATAAAATCAGTCAAAATATATAGCTCGTGATAAAAAATACTGTCATATAAAATGGTTAATAAGAACTATAATACAAATGGGCATATAAAATTATGAAAAGACAGTCAAATAAATTATGGAATGTAAAAAAAGTAAGAGCAATTCAAACAAGAGAGAAGAGAAAAGCTCAAGAAAAGCAAAAAAACGAAGAGAAAAGAAAGAGGAGTTAAGACTCCTCCAAATCAACGTCGATGTCCGAGTCCTCGGACACGTACAATTTTAGATCCGAATTTTCTGCGACTCTGCGGACATACTGGTTATTTTTCAGGATGTAATCCGGATCATTAGCTTTCCTAGAAAGGGCAACGCACTTTCTAGGAATAGCCACTTTTTTTCTATTTACGTTGGGGGGAATTGGTATATTAGAGCTTATGTGATAAGAGCACGACTGATTCGAGTCTTTCACATTTTGAGCAACAGTAACTGGCGAGGTATGTCTGACAGGCGGTGAGGATAGAGTATCTTTTCTATATTGCATTTCATTTTTGGACTTATTGTTCTTAGTATTTGTATTTGGTGGAGTAGATGTGGAAGGAGTGATAGGTGCTATTAAACTTTTCTTAGATGTTGTCTGTGAAGTATTGGACTGTTTTCTGGGAGAAGTCGCGGGTTTGACGTTCGGAACATGAGGTCTAGGAACAGATTCTGTTTGGGTACTGACGGAAGTAACTGATTTTTTTACTATTGAGGCATATGATATTCCAGATTTTGGTGTCCGGGACTCGATTTCTCTCCGAGCTTCCACATACGAAACTGTTTTAGTGGCTCTTAAAGTTTGCACTTCTTTTTCAATCAGCCATTTTAGGCACGACCGAGAGAAGGCCGTGTGGTCTCCCTTACAGTTGACACACCGAACTGGTGCAGAACAGTTGTCGCTGTCGTGGCCGATCTCGGCACAACGAGCGCAGGTGACAGATCCACGGCAAGAATTTTTAGAATGCCCAAACCGCTGACACTTAAAGCAGCGCAATGGGTTTGGGATATATGGACGCACTGGACAACGGTGATAAGCAGCCTGGATATGTGTAGGAAGTGTCGGGGTATCAAAAGTGAGAATTACGTGTTTTGTAGGGAAAATCTTCCCGTCACGTCGAATCGTTATTCTACGTACAGCACTTACGTGTTGTTCCCGCAGTTCAGATAAAATCTCTTCTTCCGAAGTATGTAAAAAGTCAGGTTCAGAGAAAACACCACGAGAAGAATTCAAATAACTGTGAGGAATGACAGTAACGGGAAATTCGCCTATCTGATTGCAATTTGAGAGAAATGACGATTGCTGTGAAGATACAACTTCTAAAAGAAGGTCGCCTGATCGAAGCCTTTTGAGTGACTTAGTTCCACCGATGGCCGATTGGATAGACTTATGGATCCGGAAAGGCGAGGTATTTGAAAAATTTCCATCCTTCAGAGAAATAAAAAAAAACTTAGTTTGGCAAATTTCATGTCAATTTGTTGCGGTGACTTATCCCTCCCCATGGGATTTTGAATAGAAGAATCCATATGAAGGGGGCTTAAAATTCAGTTCCCGGCCACACCACCCACCATGGAGTCCAACAAGGGGATGCACATACTTGCACCAGTGCTAACCGAGAACTATACACGAACTAAACGACCCTGAAACGACCTCCACCCTTGACGAGATGTCCAGTAATCGGAACGATTGCTTGGTTCCTAGCCGAAGACAAAAGTCAACGACCAGCCGATTGATACATTAGGGAACCACTAAGTACCTCCCGTTTACCCGAAGCGGGGGCCGAAGCAGTGTGTTGGGCAACCAAAACTGACCCTCAACTACCAGGATTCCCTTTTCCGGGGACACGGGTCTCCACGCACGGCAAACACGTGGGTGACAAAACCCCGTTAGAAGCAAGAAGCAACAGAACGGCAACAGCTTCTAATGGGGTGCCCTCGCCTCCGAAGAGGAACCACACCGAGGGAGAAAAGAAAGAGAAAAGTAAAGGAAGAGAGGAGAGGAAAAATGGAAAGGAGAAATAGTTCGCCGGGGTACCTCGGGATTGCGACACCCGTGTTTACCTAAAGAAGGTAAACCCCCTGAGGGGAAAACTGGACAGAGAAAATAGGCGTTTCCGAGACTTTTCGAGAACGTTAAGTGGACGTATTTAAAGTCTCCAAACGCCAGAGGAGAAAGTTAGTTAGAGATGTAGTGAGAGTTAAGTAAAGCCAAGACAAGATGCTGCCAGATTGCTGCTGGGTCAAGAAAGACTTGAATGAGCCTAGCGACAATTCAAGTCCTAACTTCCTCCTCGATGCCGTGTGATTCCACGATTTCCTTTTGTTTTATTTTCTAAATTTGCAAATAGCCTGTATTTAACCGAGAAATGCAATTAAAGAATAAAATACAGAAAGGCTAGCAATAATTTTATTAAAGCGAAGTCTTTACAGACTTTGTGTAGGCCAGTGTGCTACCTGTCATTGCTTGGTTGCGAATTCTTCAAATTAAAGTTCGGATGTCCACGAGATAGTCTATCTTACTGTTATGTACGACTGATTTCTTATTGGAAAAAGTATCAGACAGCAGAAAAGTGAAAGAAATGGTAAAATTGTAAAAAGAAAGGACCAAAATATGATAAAACCAGAACATTTTAAACTGATCACAGAAATTGTATGGACTGTGATTAGTTTGCATACGTAATGTGACTGGCTGTTTAAAAGAAAGACCAAAATATGACAAAACTAGAACTTTTTAAGGCCATAAAAGACATGAAGTGTACCTTGTGAATCTGGTCGAAATTTTCCCCCGAACTACTGAATTATTACTGTAGATGAGGATCTTACGCTGTGAATGAATTAAAAACAACTAGAAGACACCCATTTTCTTCATGCTTCACAATATAGGAGAACTGTATCAACTATTAGAGTCTCATGAAACAGATTACGCAAAGCACTGGGATATAAGAAAGAGAATTATCGTATATAAGACATCAATGACCTTAAGATACACTTTGAATAAAGCTCTCCCGGCTGCGAAAGATAAGAAGCTTATTTAGTAAACCCCCCAGAACGCCTGTTAGGGAACCAAACTGAAGAATTTAAGAAAAAAAAATTAATTAATTAACAAACATCGGTGACCTGTATTATGAAACAAAAATATGGCATATAGTCGAACTGAAAGTCACTAAGAGAACCCAACTGAAATTGAAAATAATAAACAAAGGAATTACCAAACATTTATGATCTGTATATACACTTTGAACAGTACTTTTAAGTCCAAGAAAGACTTAAAACTTTCCTTGTAAATCTTTTTGATATTTTCCTTCAGACTAATGAATTATTATGGCAGATAATGATACAATCTTATGCTGTGAGTGAATTGAAAATAGCTAGACGACACCTATTTTGTTCACGCTTCACAGTACTAGAGATTTGTGCCAAATATTAGAGATACGAAAAAAGTTACTCGAACCCCAGGAATTTAGGGGGGAAAATCGTACATAAGACATCATTTACTTGAATATGTACCTCGAACAATGATCTCCAGGCTACGAAATATTTGAGGCTTATTTAGTAAACCTCTAAGAACACCTGTATGGGAACCAAACTAAAGAATTTTAGAAGAAAAAATAAAGAAAACTATGTGAAATATCAAACATCGGTGACCTGTAGATACACTTTGAACTGTGCTTTTCTGGCTACGAAAGATTTGAAACATATTGAGTAAAGCTCTTTAAATGCAGAAACTCGCGTATTGTCTAATGGATGGATGGAATATTATGCTTGGTGAGCATATAATCTCAGAATGTGAGTAGACTAAGAACAGCTATAAGACACCCCCTTGTTTGTAAAGGAGCTCTATTGAATAAGATGATGCTTAACAATATATCAAGATTTTGACAACTATAAGATATGAATTCCTAATTCAGTTAATGAGAAACACAACGATCTAAGAAAGAAAAATATCGCATACATCCGACCTCAACGCTAGTAGCAGAACACAACTAAAAAGTTGAAAAGAGCTCTCGATCATTAAACTTAACATTATCTGATGTTTATTGCCCCCCATGTTTGAATATCCAAAAATGATTTCTAGGAAATGTATAAAAAATATAGTGAACAAGTTCTGCAAACCTACCAAGAAAAACCTTTTATGCGAAAACCCGCTCACCAGAAAGGAATAGACTGCAAAGAAATGTAAATGTGTAACATTGGGAGCTATTAATCATTAAACATTTTATGATCGTATATAAGTACCTTTTCCTTGGTTAGAAGAAATGCTCTCTCACAAATGATTTTGAACTCTAAAGAACTAAATCTTAAGAAAGCGTGTGATGTGAGCCAAATGCCATGTTGGGCAACTGAAGACTACAAATCAAAAATTTTACTTTCTCAAACAATGTTGCTGATGTTTGGTTCACTGCAAGAAATTTGCAGCTATCCAGGGGCACGAACGAGGACGTATCAGCATCACCCCCATATAAATAATGGAAATTGTAACTAATCTTGATTTCGTTATTGGGATAATAGTAATCTAAAAATGGTGATTAACAAGTTATGAGATGCAGAATCTTTAAATACAAAAATATATATTGAATATCTTTTTTTTTTTTATTTGTAGGAATAATTTTTCAGAATTGTATTGATTACACACTTCTACACACTGAATAGAGTAACTACCGATTACAGAGGTAAATATTAATAATTAGTTAGAATATTAAAAGTGATAGTTCAACGATATAAAAACAAATTACTGCTTATTATAAAATATAAATAATGGATTAAAAATTGACCCGTTAAATCTGTTCAAAAAAGCTATTTCGAATTGCAGAGCTAAAGATAAATAATTATGGAAATTATTAATACGGATATTTCACCAATATATAGACTAATGCATATCATGTAATATCAGAAAGCACTGGTCTAAATATAGACCCGTCAATCGTTATATAAAAATCATTAATTCTTCTCTCTTACTGGTTTTGGTATCAATCAAACAAATAAATGACATTCCAGTTTTCTAGCTTCTCTTTGAATGAAATATGATGAATATTTTTAAAAAATAAAAATGTTACTAAATTGATAATTCTATATAATCCACCTCGACCCCCTCCTCTTTCGAGTATCGGCCATGAAACACCTGAAGACCAGCCGCTACGTAGCAAAACCTGAATACGCAGACGAAGGTTAATTTCCGCGGTCCGGTGCTTTCTATTGCTGTGGGGCTCGAGGATGCCGGATATACAGTACAGATCTGCAATCCCCTCAAGGCACCCGAAGCCCCTTACTAAATTGATAAATTTATAAATTGCTAAAGTGGTGGTAAATAATTAATTATCTTATTAAAAATTATTTCCAATAGTCATTATGCCTTAAGAATTTTTGCAACTAATTTTAACAAGCGTTATTACTCGAATATGAGAATATGATGCATTTGATTTTCTTTTAAATAAGTTTCTGCTTGTTTGTTGACAGTTTTACAAATACAGTCGAACCTCCATATATCGAAGTAGCAAATTGCCGGAAAAAAATTCGATATATAGAATTTATCTTAGTTTTATCATAATTCTCCTAAAACATTAAAATTAAAGCTAATTTTCGTACACGAAACTAGAATCACATTAAAAGAAAGTTAATAATTAAAAAATGAATTAATATGAAAGATTTATTGAGTACTACATACCTTTTAAAAAAAACGATAATCCAGACAGTGTTTACAATGTCATGGAGATTCATGTCATTACAGTTACATTCTTTTAAAAAAACTACGAATATCTTTCTGAACCCAGCTTTTGCGAAACAGTTTTTTTATTGTAGATTCAGAAACGCCATTTTCCCACACTTTGGCTAATTCTGCCACGCATATCCTCATATCAATCACCTTATGTAAAGTTTTTTCATTTACAAATGTCCATATAAGTCGTCGGAGTTTTCGGTAATGAAGTTTCAGGTTTTTTATTACACCCTGGTCCATTGGTTGCAATATTGAACTGGTAGTCGGGGGGAAGAAAAAGCAAATTAACATTTGCTAATTTTGGAGACACATTAGGATGGGTCTGACAATTGCCTACAAGCAAAACAATTTTTCTATTTTGATCACTCATTTTTCTATCCAACTTCAAAAATTTCACTTGTCATCCATGACTTTCTATTAGAACAATAATCAACCTCTAAAGACGTTACATTTTTGAATACTCTAGGGTTCTTACTTTTACCTACTACCAATAATCGAAGTTTTTCTTTGCCACTCATGTTAGCGCCTACCATTACAGTTATTATATCCTTACTGTTCTTGCCTCCATGACAATCGTCGTCTTTCAAAGTTAGAGTTCTGTTGGGTAAACACTTATAAAAGAGTCCCATTTCATTAGCATTAAAAAAAATATAATCGGGCTGATAATCTTTTAGAATTTTTTTCAAGTCATTGCTTCTCCAGTCATCACAGACTGCTTTAGATACACTTCTACTTTTTCCGGAAATAACCTTAACTGAACTTTCTTTTTCCCCTAACCTTCATTTTTCGTGAGGTAAACGGTCTAAAGTGTAATAAAACCTCCCAATATGTCTTGAAAAAATTTCGATATATAGAAGCAGTTTTTCTATGTAATGAACTTGGAGATTTGCTAAGAGTTCGATATATAGAAAATTTCGATATAGGGAAGTTCGATATATGGAGGTTCGACTGTATATAAAAATATATACTGTTTTACAGATATATATATATATATATATATATATATATATATATTTGAATGTTTCTTTATGTAACAGATTTTCAATACATTTTACGGTATAATAATTAAGAAGTTTCTAGTATAACTTTAACTAAGTATATTCTCGGGTTTCAATATTTACAGTTTTAATACTGTAACGATTCACATACAGATAATCAATAAGCTTAACAGTAAATGATTTGAATGAGACTTATTATTTATATTAAAATTCAGAACTTAAAATTTACTAGAAAAATTTGAAATACAGATTTTTAAGCTATGATTCGCTTGCTTCATTGATGATTTTTAAATGTTTATCTAAACTCGTTCATTATGTAGTATCATTCATTACAAACACATAAAAAGGTGATATTAACCAGTTATGAGTTACAAAATGTTTTATATACAAAAATACATGATGTATACCTAATTTTTTTTTAAATAATTGCTGCGAACACTCTTGAGATTTGTATTGATTATATGCTTTTACATAATAAATACAGTAATTGAATTGAATATTTCATAATTGAACTAATCAATCAAATATTTAAGTTTTTATAAATATTGATAAATTTTATACATAGACAAATTGTAATAATTAGAAACGTTATTGTCTGGGATATTTCACATATGTATGGACAAATTAATGCATGTGTAATATCAGCGTGCTGTACTTTATAAATAGACCTGTTAAAAATGTATGAAAAACTATATCAGATTAGGGAGGTCAATATTACTGATTAGAAAAATTATTAATAGGATTACTTCACCAATATATAAACAAAATAATGCACATCGTGTAATAACACTGATTCAAAAATAGACCCGTATAGGATTGCAGACATAAATTACTGTAATAATTGAAAATTATTAATATAGATACTTAACCAATATATAAACGAATTGATGCGTATCATGTAATATAAGAAAGAACTGGCATAAGAAATAGGCATGCCAAAAATGTTTGAAAATATAATATATCGGAGCACACTAGTACAGAAACAATAAATTGTACCGGAGTTGAAAAGTATCATAGAAATATGAAAGTTTTTGTACTCACCTGGCTAACTCCTGATGGTTTTACTTCATAAATAATTATACGAACTTAACTCATTACTTCGGTATTCATTTAGCACATAAATAAGTATTCTAAAGCAGTACATGTGAAAAAAAAATTATCGTCTTGCAATATTTCCATAGGCGTCGGGCAAAACAGTCGCGGCAACACATGGTGCTCTAAGCAAGGTCCAACAAACGTCTCCACTAATCGGTGGCTCAAACTGGTCTGTAGTCCCTCCCGTACTGCCCTCTGTCCTTTGACCACTGGACATGTTTCAGGCATGTTTTCGTCCTCTGCCACCAATCAGAGAGGGCCCTATACATAAACGAAAAACTGCGCATGCGTATTCTCTTTTATGTCGAATAATCTCCCCTGCATTAGTCGAATACTGTCAAGGGGTCGTCTCAACAGTGTATAAAAGCTTGTTTAACGGGGGCGGTAAGGAGCCGATATCTGCACATTTGCATTTATAGGCCTCGCCCGTTTACTTTCAATACAAGAAACGAATTATTGTTTTCTCGATAAAGAGTAATTTTGCTTCATGATGTTTAGCAGTTTAACGCTTATGAGAGTTTTTTATTTCTATCCTATATTTTTTATTTTTTATTCATGTAAATTTTTCATTGAAAATTATAATTGTGCTGACATGGCATCTGAATGGTGTAATGATCTTTGACAAAGTTTTGATTTTACTTCTGCAAACGCAACTTAACCCATCGGAAACCTCAGATAGGATACGTATGTAAGACTTTTAAAACAAACCCAAAGAATTATAATAATTTATATTGTCACATTTATGAAATAGTAATATAGAATGATCATACTTTATTTAGTTATTATATTTCCTAAATATTTTTTTATTCTTAATCTAGTTGTTAATATATTTTATGATTTAAAAATAAGGTATGAAACGCAGGTTTAAAAAAAAGCACAGGCAGAAGCGGGAAGAAAAGGCAAGTTTAAATTAATATATTTCCGACTTCTTATTCTGTGCTCAACCCGAATGACACTTTACAAAGGTAAACCCATAATACAGCCTAAATTGGAATGTTTTCATCAATTTCTTAAACTGTATAAGTGGTTATGGGTATTAGAAATTTTCACGCAGTATTAAGAAAGGGGAATTTATTTAGTGTACAGCAGTCTATGTCAGTTATTTTAAGAATCTTATATTAGCAGTGGCTCTCCTAACATGGCAATTTATTCGGACGATATCCCTGATTTTTTGTTTTTTTAATTAGCGTTTTTTAAATTAGCATTTAATTAGTTTACGTGTATTTCACTGTTTTAAATAATTATAATTAATGAATAATGCGTATTAATTTGAATAATTCTGCATAACTTTCAATAAAAAAGTTTTAAAGTCATTAAATAATTTAAAACGTTAACTAAAAATATATTAAATGTATATGTTAGTGTATTTTCCTCTGCATTCGAAAATCAAGTCACTTGCCTATTTAACTTAATAAAATACACGTGCAAGTTAATTCTTACACAAAATTTTAGGTGTGCCCCAGTATCAGTTTCAATATTAAACGACCGTTTGACTTAATTTTGTTATAATAGGAAGATGTGTCTCTAATAACTAAATTAGCACTAGAACTTGCAAACAATGAAGCAGTACTTCGTTCTAATTGAAGGGGAAATAGGAGATGTTCAAAACCGTGGAATATAGTATGTTTGTGTATTTTTATCTGCGTTTGAAAATGGAGTCTCGCATCAATGCTTCGAAATAAAACACCGTGGAAATTGTTTTTCATTCAATGATACACCACTGTCAGGTGCATTATCAAACAAAAGTGTCACTTAATTTTTAACTCTAAACGGGAGGTTCGTAAGACCTGTAAGTAAAGACCGCGTAGATTTTAAAATATTGCGTGTTTCCGATGTTAATTTTTCCAGTTCATTAAACTATTGAAAATTTATCATATATTATTAATTTCGTTATCCCCAGCAAAAGTGAAATCAGAATGAAAATATTTTTAAAATACACACGTATTGCGTTTTAAAATATATTTTCAAAATATATTCTCAAAAAAAGTTTCCAAAAATCTGTATTTCTTGATCTGTGATTACCAGATAACTGAGAGAAAAACTTCTCAATAGCTTGTCATTGTAAAAATAAGATTAGCGAGGTTAACTGATGCACTATCTAATTAGATAACTAAGATTCCAAGCGAAATTGCATAAGTTGCTTTTTCTTTATTTGTTTTTTTTTTTTTTTTTTTTTTTTTTTAATAGTGGTGTAATTTTTTGTAACTTATCGATTGACGGGTGCCATTTCGCGCAAGACGTAAATGGTGGCGCAAAATCTAACAACGGTAGAAAAAAATTTGGGTTTAATAAAATACTGATTATTTTATTAAATCCAAAATAAATTTTAAACAGTGACAAATACTGAAATTCAAAACTAATTTTTTGTGAATGGATTTTTCCACGTTAATTTCAGATTACATAGAAAGCATAAAGCTGCCGATTTCGTTTAACTTGGCCGAAAACATTTGTATCTTCTCATGCAATCAACGCTACATGAATTCAATTAAGTTCAAATCTAGGTGGTGACGGACAGTGCCGAGCTGACATTTAATTCGCCATTTTGCATTGATGTTCACCCGCTTATTTTCAATATCGTCTCATCGAATATCATAAAGTCTTATTAAATAGCATTCGTGAGGTGAAACAAGCAAGTTACCCCACTTGGCAATTTTGCGCAAAATATAGACTGGCGTCCCATTATCCGAAAAGTAAAAATTTTTTTATTGTACCATAAAAATCAGAAATTTAAGGCTTTTGAAGGAGAAAAATTAAAAGTCAAAAAGTGTGACTTTCCGTTTTAACTCTTTTTATAACAGTTGT
Organism: Dolomedes plantarius; assembly: GCA_907164885.2. Classification (NCBI taxonomy): domain Eukaryota; kingdom Metazoa; phylum Arthropoda; class Arachnida; order Araneae; family Dolomedidae; genus Dolomedes; species Dolomedes plantarius. Next base: position 17,977,299 of record OU015503.1, on the reverse strand, counting down.
CATTCGCCATAAAAGAGACTCTTGGTTTAGGTTCATTCTCATGACGAGGAAGGTTTTTTACAATAAAACTAGCTGAAAACTCGTACTTCGCTACAGAGTACATTGAAACTAAATACAACGGTCAATGTATGCAATTAATGCCAAAAATATGTATAAATATATTTATAATAAATACAACGATCAATGTATGCAATTGATGTAAAAATAAACGAAAAAATGTATTTATAAAAAATCGTAACGGATTTTTTATATACAAAATAATGTAGAAGAAAATATTCAAATTAAATCTAATAGAACATACTAAAGAATATAGTACAGTTTGAGGAACATATCTTTTACTGTATTTTAATATTTTTTTGGATAATGTCCAATCGTCTACCGCATTAGCAAGAAAAAAAATTTTTTTTTTGTCTATGCACGTGACGATAAATTAATTTAAAGTACTAGAAAAAAAATCACGTGATCAGCATTTAATAAATTAAATTCTAAAAATTAATCTTTAAAAATTCACCAAATTTCAGAAAATGGAGGTAAAGATTCGAAAAAGATTTCATTTTAAAGGGATTTTTATGATCTTTCTCATGATATAAATTTTGTAACCCTCAAATTATTATTTGAAATGCAAACTTAAAAAAAGTTACTAAAACAGCTTAAAAATTTAATTTTAAAAAATCTAAGAAGAATTTTTCATAAATCTTTCTTAGTGCACCCGTACACAGTAAGAAGAATCGCCATGCAAAATTTCAGCCCTTTAGGTCCAGCGGTTTGGTCTGTGCGTTGTATGTCAGTCAGTCAATCAGTCAGTGAGTCAGTCAGTTACGGAACTGTTTTATATATATAGACTAGTAAAAAATGAGGGGATAAACATCTTCTTTTGTGACTGGTGGCGATGATTTATTTAAAATATTAGATTCCCTTGAGCAATAAAACACAAAATCACAGGTGAAGTTTCGAAATTAGCAAATATTTTTAGAGAGAAACCCTATCATAGTCATTATACTGACAAAATAATCATTTCTCGAAGTTGTAAAAGGACACATTTAATAATTGATACTTAACTATGATCAATTTAAAAATATGATTTACTTAAACATTGCTGAAATAGGATTTTTTGTACCTTTTTCGCATTTTAATAGAAAAAGTTTTTTATTTCATTTTTATTGTTATGAAGTAAAGTTAATTCATTGAGAACGCTAAATGTAATTTTCCTGATTTCTTTTAAACCACAGCTCTTTTTGGTAAAAAATGACTTATAGATAGGTATATAGCAGAGGTGGGGAACGCGCGGCCTTGAGGCCGCATGCGGCCTCCGTGATCTTCTCTTGCGGCCTTCATAAAAGCTAGTACTTGTATTAATTAATATTTAGTTATATAGATTACAACAATTTCCAAATCCATAGAATCAAATAAATAACGGCATGAATGTATGTACAGTGTCGGCCAAAATAAAGTTGACATTTTGAAATTGTTGTCTAAAGTCGCTACAATTGTATATTTATCCAAATGAGCTTCATTTACTTTGATTGTATGGTACTTTAACTACACTTTATATGTAATTGAATGCTCAGAGTTTCTTAGCAATACTACCAGACATGTTATATGATCTCTACACAAAAACTATTTTCTTAATATAATTGTTGTGACTGACTCCATGTACGTTAAACGTATTATTTTTTCTGCAAAAAAAAATTAATAATTAATGATTAATGTTATAACAAGTTTTTATCCTTATGTGAATACAAAAATATTTTATATTGTAACTTTTTATGTCAAATAATAAATAAATAATGACTTAATTGTTTTTGTTATTTTTCTATATAATGCACCAAATTGTTAAAACTATATCTAACTATAATAATTTCATATAAGTCGCATTTATAGGTTCATCAACTTATGCGGCCTCCTTTATTACTACCTAATTTACATGTGGCCTCTAATGGTAAAAAGGTTCCCCACCTATGGTATATAGATTGGACTTAAAAAAGGGTAATAAAAACTTTCTTAAAGAGTAATTGATTTTTCGATTAGAAAATAAACCATGCTTCTAAAAAATGAAGTATAGCTTCTTTCGACTCCAGAGTTACTAATTAAACGAAAACAAATAGGTTGAAATGTTAAATAAACTGAAACCCTCTTACACGTGCAAATTGAAAAGAGAATTCGTTCGTCATGACCTCTGCACAGGGGTCAACCCAGCAGATGCCAGGTGGTGTATGGTTGCTTCTAAGTATTAGTATTAGTATTATTTCAGAGATGTGTATAACAGCTTAGTTTGAGTGGATTTTTCTTTCCTAGGGGGCTGGCATGCCCACGAGAAATGTATTTATATTCGAACCCGTCACTTGGACACGTACAGGTATGGAGCAACCCTTGATCGATACAACAGTGGCCCTTCATAATTTATTTATCAATCAATGCATGTAATCAAAAGACACGTGCATACCAAAGGAACTTTGAACTGCAAAAGAAAAGAGTCAATTTTCTTTCCCATGAAATTGAATGAATTCCCTGCTGAGGTCTGTTTGAGGTACAAAAGTAAGAAAACCTTAGAAGTGGAGCATGGAATTATGATTGTCTACTTCAGCACACCTTATCAAGTAACCTTAACAGTGACAATATCTAAAGGGGAAAAAAATGTCATTGATAAATCACTTGAAAGACTTAACTGCATGCTTCTGAAAGTTTATTTACACTCCTTTTACAAACAAGGGAATTTCCCAAGACTAGAAGAAACATATCTTCGTTAGCTGGAGTCAAGAATCAATATGATGTATACATTTATACATACAAAAGCTAAATATCACTCACTCAGTGACTGATCACTGCATTTCCATGCCTAGGAAGCTAAAATTTTGCATAGTAGTTTATTTTTCTTAGGCCCTAGTTGCTAGCTAAGAAATTTTTGAAAATTCGATTTTATACAAATGTGCACCACTGAATTACGTTTTGCCGTTTTGAAAGGCCTGACTGACTAATCACTGTATCTAAGGAACCATAAAGCTTAGGTAACTGGAATTTTGGTGCTGGTTATTCTAAGGCCCTAGAAGCTCACAAAGAAGGTTCTTTAAATAAATAAATAAATAAATAAAAATTAAACCTTTAAGAAGATTATAAGAGGGACTTAAATCCCCCCCCCAAAAAAAAAATCTTAAATACCTCTTTTATGTCAGATCAGCGTCGTTAAAGTATATGGTGATCTCCTCTGCAAGGGTTTTACAAAACTTCTCTGCTAAAGTTAATTTAAATAAAATGAGCCAATTTACTTAGTTCATGGTAGTAATGTATTTCATTGCGAGGCACGAGTAATCAGCTAGCATGCATAAATATATATATATATATACAGTGGACGCTCGTTAATTCGAACTCAAAGGTTCTCGGAAAAAAGTTCGAATTATCCGAAGTTCGAATTATCCGATGTTAAGAGAAAATATATAACTTTAAAAGTGTATCACTGAAGAAGAAAAATCTCCTAGTATGTATAACCCCAGAAAATATATTATACTATGTGATCTAAAATTAACATATTAAAAAGCAATACAGACTTGCCTTAATCATAAAATGAAGCAGAAGATATGCAGTAGAAAGTAAACTTTAATTAAAAATACGAATTACACATTGGGGAAAAACTGTAAAGTGGATGTTTGGTTTTGTTTATGGTGTCTACATTATTCAGCCAACTTCTCGATTTGAAGTAAACATTTCAATTCATTTTCAGAGGAAGGTTCCATCTGAATAAATGCTTTCAGAGTTTTAATAGAGCCCATTATGGCTTTGTCCATTATGGTCGCATTAAAAATATCTTTCGGCAGGTAAGTAGAGAAAAGCCATGGCAGTTTCCTACCGAAATTTGTGCATACGTCTTCGTTTACATCAGAGCTTTGACCACATACAGTTTGATAAGAAATATTGTGCCTTCACTTAAATCGAGAAAGCCATCCATCACTGCATTTAAAATCTTCAATACCCATTCGACTTGCCAATTCATCAGCCTTCGTCAGCACTAGGGGTCCATTTATCGGAAAATTTCGAGATCTAACATCCTGGAACCATAGCAGTAGAGCTTTTTCTAGATCTTCTTGGGATGCATTTCTCATGCGTTTCCTTCCTCTAGCAAATTTTGATTTTTCCCATGAATCTAAAATTGACTCCGTGTTTTTCAAATAAGTTGACAAGATATTTTTTTAAAATTCCGTAATCAGCTACTAACTTTGTTTTACATTCGCCATTCTCTACTCTCTTTAAAATTTCTACCTTTGTCTCTAAAATTAGGGTTTTGTACTTTCCACGCGTAGACATCCTGAATTTTTACACTTTCACATCACACACCGAGGAAGAAAAACTGGATCACATTAACTTGTCTGCACTACAGGCATAACTGACGCAGCTCCCTAGAATCTGTAGTAAAGACTGGTTTTTCTGAAATTCTAAGAAAATCGATACAAATAACGGAAAATCGTTTTGTCCGTTAAGCACTGATAAGGACAATAACCACTAACGTTTAGCGGAAATGCAAGTCTAGGAATGCAGGCATGTTCCTCTTTACACAGAAAAAAAAAATACAGGTGATTTTGACACACAAAATAATAAATACAGCGTGTATTTTCTCCGTTAATTGAGGAAAAAGAAAATTTTTTTGTCAAATTTTTAGTTCGAATTAACCGAAGTGATAAAAATTTAGTTCGAATTAATGAGATATTTTTAACATTAATCCAATAGAAGTTTTTTGGGGCCTTTGGATTAGTTCGAATTAACCGAAAGTTCGAATTAACCGAGTTCGAATTAACGAGCGTCTACTGTATATATATATATATATATATATATATATATATATATATATATATATATATGTGTGTGTATATATATATACGCCCAGCAAAAACTATTGGAGATAGAGATATCAAATTTGAGGAGCTTATTACTTTTGTGCTGAAGGCGTCATTTAAAAGCGATTTTTCAAAATTCGCCCCCCAAGGGGGGGGGGGCAGAACGTGTTTTTTACAAATTCCTTCTTATCTCAAAGAAGAAAATTGATATCCATAAGATTCTTGCTTTAAAATGTAAGAAACATGAATACCTAAAAACCAATTTCAGAATTTTTCAAAATTCGGCCCCCAAGGGAGGGGGAGGGGGGCTAGATGTGATTTTACGTGTTTTATCTATATATATAAAGAAATCAACGTCCAGCAAAAACTATTGGAGATACAGATATTAAATTTTAGGAGCTTATTACTTTTGTACTGAAGGCGTCATTTAAGAAGCGATTTTCCGAAATTCGCTCCTGAAGGGGGGGGGGGGGTCAAAACGTGTTTTTTACATATTCCTTCATATCTCAAAGAAGGAAACTGATATCCATAAGATTCTTGCTTTAAAATGTAGGGAACATGAATACCTAAAAACATATTTCAGGATTTTTCAAAATTCGGCCCCCAAGGGGGGAGGGGGCTAAACGAGTTTTTACGTGTTTTATCACATATTCCTTCATATCTCGAAAAAGAAAACGGATATCAATAAGATTCTTGCTTTAAAATGAAAGGAACACGAATGCCTAAAAATCAATTTCAGGATGTTTCAAAATTCGTCCCACATGGGGGGGAGGGGACAAAGCGTGTTTTTCCCATATTCCCTCTTATCTCAAAGAAATAAAACAGATATCCATAAGATTCTTTCTTTAAAATGTAAGGAAATTGATTACCTAAAATAGATTTCAGGATTATTCAAAATTCGGCCCCTAGGGGGGTTAGGGGGGGGGGGGCTAAACGTGTTTTTTACATATTCTGTCATATCTCAAAGAAGGAAACGGATATCAATAAGATTCTTGCTTTAAATTGAAAGGAACACGAATGCCTAAAAATCAATTTCAGGATGTTTCAAAATTCGTCCCACATGGGGGGGAGGGGACAAAGCGTGTTTTTCCCATATTCCCTCATATCTCAAAGAAATAAAACAGATATCCATAAGATTCTTTCTTTAAAATGTAAGGAAATTGATTTCCTAAAATAGATTTCAGGATTATTCAAAATTCGGCCCCTAGGGGGGTTAGGGGGGGGGGCTAAACGTGTTTTTTACATATTCTGTCATATCTCAAAGAAGGAAACGGATATCCATAAGATTCTTGCTTTAAAATGAAAGGAAGACGATTACCGAAAAATCAGTTTCAGGATTTTTCAAAATTCGCCCCCCAAGGGGGGGAGAGGGCAAAACGTATTTTTTACATATTTCTTCATATCTCAAAGAAGGAAATTGATGTCCATAAGATTCTTGTTTTAAAATGTAAGGAACATGATTATCTAAAAACCAAAGTCAGGATTTTTCAAAATTTGTCCCCAGGGGGGGGAGGGGGGGCTTAACGTGTTTTTCACACATTCCTTCATATCTCAAAGAAAGAAACAGATATTCATAAGATTCTTGCTTTAAAATGTAAGGAACACGAATACATTAAAACCAATTTCAAGATTTTTCAAAATTCGGCCCCATGGGGGGGGGGGAGGGGGCTAAACGTATTTTTCACATATTCCCTCATATTTTAAAGAAAAAAACAGTTATCCATAAGATTCTTGCTTTAAAATGTAAGGAACATGAATACCTAATACAGAGGCTGTTCGCACAATTTTTAGACGATTTTGTTAAGCGGTAATAAAAAATCGTTTGCTGCAAAAGAAATAATTGCAATTGTACTATGTTTTTAAAAGTCAAAATTATCGTCAAAGCAGTGGTTCGAAGGCTACATTTATGCTCTTTCCGAAGAGAAATGTGCATACTCCGTTATCCAAAAACGATGTGAGAGTCATGGTTTTGTGATATCTAAAGCGTCGATAGGTAATATCGTCAACAAGAAAGGAAAAAAACGTCAAATTGGAGCCTCAAGTGGGACAAAAATTCCAAACAAGTATCCAAGGAAAATACGGACATCTTCGACTATTGCCAAGGTACGTTGTTTAATGTTAAAAGAATATCCCCCTAGTCAAAGGACAGTTGCAAAATCATTAAAATGCTCGGTGTCCACTGTAAACAAAATGATAAACGTTGATTTAAATCTTAAGAAAGCGAAAAAACGCAATGTCCATCGGCTTCTTCCAAATCATATCGCTGAACGCAGGACACGCTGCAGAATTCTATATGAGAAACACTTATCCAAAGAAAACTGGGAAAACAATTGTCACAATAGATGAATCATGGGTGTATTTAAATGATTGCAACAAAAAAAAAGAGCCATTTATTATCATAAAAGGGGAGACAAAAATTTAAGTACATGGTTCAAAGAATCGAAAGAAAGTTTTTCTAAGAGATTCATGATTGTTGCTGGTTTTTCTTATAATGGCAAGTTAAAAATAAAGAGAGTGGGGGGAAAATGTCAAGATTAACTCCAAATACTATCAGGAACATATTTTATCGCCAATTTTTCTGAATGAAATACCATCGCTTTACCCACAGTGCCATCAATTTGTGAGACTCCATCAGGGCAAATCTAGCAGTCACACATCAAAATCCACTGTAAATTTCCTAAAAGAAATGGAACAAAAAACTGGTATCAAGGCCATACCCTTCACTGATATCCCTACTAAATCTCCCGATGTATCACCTATGGATTTTTGTGCTTTCGGACTTTTAAAATCTGCATTATCCAAACGTCGTCCCAAAACCCTTACAGAACTCTGGAAAGCTGTTCAGGAGGAATGGGATAGAATACCTCTTCTGACACTTCAAAAGGCATTGTTATCCTGCAAATTGCGGTGTCGAAAGATAGTTCAGAATAAGGGATGTCAAATAGAACATTTAAAACACAAGAATTTTATGTAATTTAGTTTTGTGAATACAATATACACCGTCTAAAAAATGTGTGAACAGCCTCTGAAATCAATTTAGGATTTTTCAAAATTCGGCCCCCAAGGGGGTTAGGGGGGGGGGCTAAACATGTTTTTTACATATCCTGTCATATCTCAAAGAAGGAAACATATATTCATAAGATACTTTATTTAAAATGTAACAAACACCATTAAATGTAACAAACACGATCAATGTCACGATTTTTCGACATTTTTCGACATAGATTTTGTAAAAATTACTAGAAACAATCCAATAATTTATATTTCCTATATATCACTATTTTGAACACCAAATTGGTGGTAGGGGAAATGAGAGAGATCAACCTTAATTAAATTAAGTTTGGAAAGGTGTGTGCGTGTGTGTGTGAATTGTATATATTTCGGTTGTTAGTACGTATACATCTAGAGCTCAGGTTAACTCCATCCATTTTTATTATCCTGGGCAACGCCAGGTAATTCTTTGTTTATGAAACCGGCGATTTTCACAAGGGTTCACGGGGAAGCCCTCAAACTCCTCGAAGGGCCAGGATCCAGTGGGATATAAAAATTGAAAGAAACATTTTAATGCTGACATCAGCATGGGGGGGGGGTTATTATAATATGCTGATGGGATGCTGACCAGTAGAGAGGGGTATCGATTGGCATAAAATTCAAATATACAAATACAAATATACAAGTAAGCTTTATTAAGGGTACACCCGTGCAACGCCGGGTATATAAAGCTAGTATATATATATATATATATATATATATATATATATATATATATATATGTGTGTGTGTGTGTGTGTGTGTGTGTGTGTGTGTGTGTGTGTGTGCACAGGATTCCCACCTAGATCTGTTACACTACCCTTAACTTCTAAACGGTGACAGCTTTAGCCATAAAGTTGGTGTGTAGGTATAGTAAAAAGGCTATGCGCTACTCAGTGAGACAACTTACAACGCCGTCTATCGGCAAAGTTTGGAATTAGCGTTTTTATCTCAAAAGGGGTATGAGATACGGGATAAAATCGATTACAAAGTTGTTCAGCATCATCGATTTAGTAAGAAAAAACACCTTGCGTACATGAATACTTGAAACAGAATGTAGAAAATGAAGATTTGTTTGGTCACGATTTCGAAATTGTCATGTCATAAAGTGTAGAAGAAACAAACTGAGACACTTCTTATCTTCAGAATCATTTATCTGTGTTGCTGAAAATGCTCTCCATTAGCCACTATACACTTTTGTCCTCTTGAGTGGATTTATCGCTGCACATTGTGCAACATGGAAGGTGTTACGGAGGCACAAGCATCAGTAATGCTTCGTCAAAGATCCTGCAATGTTGGCGGAGGAGTCGCATATACTTGCCCTTTTATGTGTCCCCATAAGAAGAAGTCCAATGGGATCAAGTCGGGTGAGCGCGGGGGCCACTCTACGAAACCACCATACCTGATGACTTAATTCTCGAATGTCTCCATTAGGTACTGTTTAACGTTTAATGTCTTATGCAGAGGGGCACCGTCATGTTGGAGCCATAGATTTCTTAGTTGGTGCAACGGTAGATTCTCAACAAAGTCGGTTATTACATCCTGCAGAAGCTCCAAGTATCGTTGTCCCGTTACCGTTCCCTTGTAAAATACTAGTCCAATGATCCTGTCATGAAAAATTCCGCACCAAACATTTACCGACTAGCGTACTTGATGCCGAACTTCGACAGCATATCTCTAATTTTCTCCCTCGACCAGGTATGAACGTTCTGTCTATTGCGCATTCCGTTACGCGATAAACATGCCTCATTATGTCTTCCAGGAATATTGGATGGACCTCTAAGTCAGTCATCACAAAGTTGCACCACATGTCAGCATCTCTTGGCAGCAATCCCTGCACGGGTGCGGATCGGTATGGATGAACACCTAAATTATTGAGGATTTTCCAAACGCGGCTTTTTGAGAGGCCACAATTGTCTCTGATCATTTTTGTGCTGCTCTGAGGATGGGCGAGAGCGTATGCTAGCACATCTTTGCGTCCTACATTACGAGGTTTCATGCTATACAAAATCTCCTACCATATATTTATCTGCAAATTGCATATCTCTGTTACCCATGGACCTTTTTTTTTATCGCGTTCTACTTTCGCACCGAACTTTTGAAACAGCTTTTTAATGATTGTAAATGGTATAAAAATGGCATGTTCTGATCAAGTGACAAGCATAAATTAGAAAAATGGATTTAAACATTGATGCGGCGCAGTAAACGTAGTTTCCCAAAATAAACAAAATTTAACAGAGGATTTGTAAAAGTCTAGAAAAATATTAATATTCTTTGCTTATATATTCCTTTATAATATTATAAATTTAAAATTAATATTCTGTATGATTCATATTTATAATATTTTCACAAAATGCTTCCCTGGCCACACAGTGAGTGCTTAAGGGTGGCATGTTGCTCGCAAGCCGTATGTTGTGTAGGCGTAAGTGCTACTGATGTAAATAATAATAGCTGACACTGAAGTAAATAACTTTTTGAATACACAAAAAATTACATTAATCACGTCAGAACATGCCATTGGATTGTAGTCTTTTCCAAACATTTCGCAAAATCCATATATTTGGCGCAATCAGTCAAATCTCCCTGCTTGGACAACGGGAAATCAGTTTTGCACTTTATCAGTATACATTAAAAGAAAATTTCATTGTTTACATCAGAACAGAACAGTACATTAGACGGGTTTTTTTTTCAGCATTTACCATAATTTTCCTACCTGCCACTGAAGATAGAAATATTAGTTTTTACCCTTTAAAAAAACAAGCAGTAGAAGAAGAAATGCAATTATCTCTCAGTCGTATTATAAAATTATAATTTTGATCTGTGCGAAAAATAAACAAAAATTAAAAGACGTAATGGTCTTTATAGACCATTCCTGTGTATATATAAACTTTCTTTAGGCATTTTTTTCGACTCGGTGAATTCGATGAAAATGAACGGCACGAATACTTAACTATGAGAACAGATTAATTTCCCTCGAAGTCAACGCCTTTGTGAAATAGACACGTCATTCGTCAGATTGACAGTAGTATATCATGGTTTTTGCCCAAGTAATGCCATACCACCCCTTTCTCCCTTATCACCAGTGACCAGATTTCCCTATGGCAAATTTCCCCTTTAACTTTCTTTCATATACAAAAATGATGAGGTTTTACAACCTCCTTTATTAGAGAATGCTGGTTCTATTGATAGTGTGAATGAAAATAATTTTATGGAATGAACTTGGACTTAACGTGGAGATTCTGGGTATACACGAACTGAGTGAGAGATATCACTGAGGAGTTGGCAGTAATGTATAACGTATATTTTTTTTTTCTAAAGGGTTACCTCAGTAGTATGGTACTGTCGAAAATACAAAGCCGTCTAACTGAACTACAAAACTTTTATGAAGTCATGAACTTGAGGCGAGGTTCTATGATAGTGACAATGTGCATTTCACATGTTTATTGCTCACTGTACCAGAATGAACCCATGGAAATATTATACATTAATTTTCTGGATACTTAATCATATAAAATATATTTCCTTTTCAGATTTTAGTGATCTATTATAAATGTATATATTTTATGTTTACTTTTCAGGTTTTTTTGCTCCAATGATAAAAGGCTAAACTAGCTGAATTCTGAGGAGTTTATAATAAATATATATATTTTTTTATATTGGGTTTTCTTTTTATTCATGCGTATAACATTTCATATGTTTTTTTTTCTATGTTATTTATACTGTGTTTAGTTTTCAAGTTGACTTTGGTTAACAATTAATTATGCCCCAATTCGACATTTTTACTTTACAGCTATTAGTGGTACAATGATGAAGGGCTGCATCTACCTAAATTCTGAGATGTCTATAACATTTCACATGTTTTTCTCAATATGTAACTTATACTGTGTTTAGTTTTTAAATTGATTTTCGTTAACACACATTCTTAAAATCCCGGCCAACACCAGCTCGCGCCTTTAGGGGGGGGGGGGAGAATTTTTCTTCTGCTTGCGACTGTTTGCACATCATGGGAGGCGTATCCACAAAATTTAAATAACTTTATTCGTTGTTTTTTAGTATTTCCATTCTCTGACGATGATTGTTGAAGGGAGAGGGCCCCTAAACCGACCGGCTAGTATAACAATAAAGTAATC